>BLKR01009349.1:0-94157 GCA_011170035.1 Teleogryllus occipitalis
TAAAATAAACTATATATATATATATATATATATATATATATATATATATATATATATATATATATATATGTGTGTGTGTGTGTGTGACGTCACGGGATTATACAAACCCGTAACGCCACCATAAGACACGAGAAAAGCCCAGAACACAGAGAAATAGGGTACGCGGCGGAGCGATGGTCCGAGAAAGCGACATCTGCCCGCAGATTTTTGCACTCCGATGTCCGAAGTTACGGATAATGTTTTTCTTCAGAGGGCGCGAAGGAGGAGAAAATTCACCCCTCCAGAAATTTCCCCAGGCGGAGTCACATAAATACCGCGACGCGCTTCGGGAGAACTCTCTTTCGATTTCGACAGCGACGGCGACTCAACCTAATTCTTCGGCGATAGTCACTGGTTAGAGCAGGAGTATATTTTAACTTGCTTAGTTAAAACTGATTTGAGAAACGCGTTAATAAGTGTGATAGAATTCAGAAGTGAAGTGCATGTACAGTGTTAGCACTAACATTACGCGAGAAAGCAAGCGATGTGATTGCTTGAATCTGAAATAGTTTCATACTTGAAATAAATTCGCGCAGAAGGACTTTAAACGAAATCCAGCATTTAACTTTGTACGCCACGACCACGCACGCTCAAAGTGTGGTATGTCGGCCGAGTGCTAGAAGTATCCAATTCAATAACGTTAGTTATTCAAAGCTGGAAGCGCGAACAACGGGTACGCGGCACGCAGAAGAAGGACGACTCCAGTGAAGACCCAAGCGTAGGCGAGAAGGACTTGGACCAAATACGTGGATGATACGAGCCCGGAGATCGAGAGAAGTGGTCTGGAATTTGGACGAGTGGCGGAATCCGGAGATCGGGAGAAGGAAGTGGTCGGGAGAAGGAAGGAGAACCGTGGAACATCGAACCAGTCAAGTGGCGCGGCGAGGACTGCGAGCGACCGAAAATCCCAAGGTTAACTGATGGCGAGCGGGAAGGAGATGTCGAGGTAAAGAACTGGCAACTTCTATGCGGCAATCTGTTGGGAAATCGTGTAGCTTTAAAATACCAGGCGAAGCGTCCTAAAAATAGGTGAAAGTTCCAAATAAGAAACTGGGAGAAATATTCCGAACGTATGTGCGGCAGTTTAGATTTCATTCGCTGTACGCACTAGTAAATTCGTTCGAATGCCATACCTTGTACAATTTTCCTAGAGTGAATTATGATTTTTCATGTAGTGTAAAAGTGATCTCATTTGAAAGTCATGCTTTCATTGTATTATGTCAGGGGATAATTAGTTGTTATAATTTGTAAAGGGTCCAATTTAAGTAACGTGTGTGTCACGTTCGTTCTTTTGTTTGAGTTCACAGCATTGTAGTAAATGTGCAGCTTAAGGCTGACACCTGTGAACAGTCTATGGTAGAATAATTGTAGAGAATCATTTAAAGGGCCGTGCACGGAGAACACTTAAGAATAGCAAGAGTTGAATGAGGTACACGAAAGTAATTCAGAAAGAGGTAGAAGCAAAAGAATTGTGAATAGTAACTATTGAAGTATTCAGGCAGTCGAGGTGACGCCTATACATTTTGTGGTTGTGTTCTTTTTTGTTTTCTGTTTTCTTTGCAGTGACCATCTACGCAAAGTGCATACTTTATTGTATATTTGTGCCACTGTGTAATTTTTTTTCACTGAATATATGCTCATTTTACCAGAATTTTACCTAATTCATTGTGTCAAGGGTTCAGACCTTTCTCATACCCGAAAGATCCTGCTTCCTGAGAATTCAAAGCTCGCTTCACGAGCATTCATTCTTTCACGCTCTATCGCCACCGACTGGAAGGTAGTAGGTGGGCGTGTTAGAATAAATATATATATATATATATATATATATATATATATATATATATATATATATATATATATATATTCCACACTGTCACACATTATTTTGATGGGAATTGGGGACAAACATTTATTAAATTCATCGTGAAAAGTGTAAATGTTGAGGGCATAAGCATGCAGGCAGGGCGTTCCTTAGCAACCAGGGAAGCGGAAGTAAATAAACATAGCGCGGCGAGTAACGGACAGAAGATTGTGATATAAGGGCATGTAGGATTGGTGGTAAACTGGTAATGGGGTATGACGTCGAAGGAAACTCGAGATTGTTTTGTAAAAACAAGAGACGTTGCATGAAAGTAAGCGAGGGTTGAACTTTTTGTAATATTGGAGAGATGAGCTTTAGATCGCGTACCGTGCACATCGTACTGCAGATGTTATTGTAAATGATAGATGCGGGACTCGGTGGAATTTTACGGGAAATAATTGAGCAGTGAGGACTTATATTTTGTATGCGTAATTCTATTTGGGACTTTGAATAACTCTGGCACCGGGAGTGCGCAAATCGGACTTGAAGAAAATACAGACGTGAGAGCAGGGAAGAGAGGCTCGACACATATCTTGTAGTTTAGGGGATGAACTTTGTGTTTTATCGCGTTGAAAGTTGGAGGAATTAATTAGAAGAAATAGACTTTCGTGTATCGTGGATTAAGGAAAACGTGACAGTCTTGGAGTTGGTGCCCATCCGTGGCAAAGAATAGGGAAGTAAGTGAAACAATTAATAAGTTGAGGAGGACATTGACCCGGCAGCAGACCGAGAACAAGATACAAGAGAGAAGATTGGTCGGAGCGGTGGATTCTTCTTGGCCTCATCGTCCAAAAGCGCATGGATATCGGAAATAGTTAGAATAATAGCGCTATAGACAATTTTTACGATCGGTTATGACCAAGTTAACATTTTATGTTAAAAATGATTAATCGATGAATAAACTTATAATGTTCTCATTCTGAAAAAGAAAATCTGTTCTTTAGCATCTTGTGCAATCCATAGTTTAATAATTTCTTTCCAGAAACAAATTTCAGATTCTTCGCTTCTTCCGTATGGAGAGCGGATCGAATGATCGTTTGCTAGGAAGAAAGTAAGTACCAGCGACGATTATTTTCGTAAGAACCCAACCGTCAGAGCTAGTAGGATAATTATTTCCCTTTAGATGTGTGTGCGGGAAATTTAAAATCGCAACCCTTTCCTGGCGCCCAAAAATGATATAAATTCGGAAACCGGTTGCAGAAATAATTTAACAGAAACGGAGAGCGTTTCAATATATTTAAATTGTTTATTTTGCAGTCACATAATTCAAGTGGCATGCTAGCGGCAGCCGGGCTGGGTGAAGGTCAGAAGCACCTCTGGGCGTCACCTCTATCCTCTTTCCCCCACCTTGACATCTCTTTTAAGTTAATCTACATACAAGTCTAGCTAGATGGGGAAGTCAATGATATAAGGACAAGCTGGGGGCTAGTCCACCTCCTGGAGAAATACAGCAGACAGCTGTTCTGATTGGTAGTTTTCCGTGGTCTCTCCGATCAATACCAGGCGAATGCCGGAGCCCTAACAAACGGGCACGGATTGCGCGCGATATTTTCTTTGCCTACTTTGTCCTATCCTATCATTACCTATTACTAATACACACCTACACTTACGTGCACTACACTGTCAGAAATTGCATTAAATTTAATGTAGATTTAATGTGCGACTGTATATGAATTTCCATGTACCTCGAACATTAAAGGGAGATTAATTTGCCTGTACATTAAATTTAATGCGTAAATTAAAATCAATGTAGATTTAATGAACGACTATTGACTTAATTTACTTGTCTAACTTAAATTTAATGTACATTAAAGTTACTGTATGCGTACATTAAATTTAATTTACGTACATGGTAGTTACTTTCTTGTACTTTCATTAAAAGTAAAGCATAAATTTCTGATAGTGTACACTACCACACATTTGGAGACCTATCAGGAGCTTAGAGCTTGTCCCGGCTGGAATTCTACTCAGCTGGTGGGAGATACCTAGTTGGGGAAAACCCCGCACGTGAACCAGCATCACGGCTATGGATCTCACCATCCAGTGGGAGAAGATTCCATTATAAAAATGCTCTATACATACGGGGCTAATTATCATAAGACTTGACGCGCCCGAAAAGAGGAAATAATCAATAAATAAATCAACTGCTATTTTCTTTCATACTTACCATCAATCCCCAACTGTGTACGACGTCTATTAGAGTCAGTGAACATTGCAGAAACACAAGCAGTCGTATGAGAGCCATAGCGTAGCTGCCGATTGAAAATGAAGGTTCATATCACTGAAGCAAGTGTGACCTCCTCTTTAACACAATGACCGGAAGCTGCTATTTATTCCTATTTGAAATTTTCTCTTTTCGTATTCGAGTATTGTCTACGGGGTACGATAATGGATGTTTTGTCAGTTTTTCCGCAGTATGAGTTTCAATATAACCACCGTTTTTTAGCCTCACGTATAGTTGCAGGAATTAGTCAACGGATCGTAACAAATTCTGGAGAAATTATTCATAGTTTTTGAAAGCCATGTTCTTACTTTTCCTCATTTTAGATTATTTAATTCTGTAGAAAATCACTATATTTTGTGTGTGTTGACTGCCGTGCAGAACATTCGTATGTTTCAAAAGTAATTCTCTACAATTAGACACTATACTGACCATCGAAAAGGAAAATAATAATTTGTATTTTAACAATGATATTCATTGAAATGGTTAACGTTTGTACTATATAATTTTAAAAAGACTAAATATACTAGTAAGAAGAAATGTACCTACTTCAGGTTCTGGGTCAAAGTCGATCAGGTTTTGTAGTTTACCTGATTCATTGCGCAAATGCTGAAAAGGGCCCTTATTTTTCTTCTGAAAATAAATGTATATTCACAATACGCACGTTTTCTAGAGTTCTTTTTGCTCGTTGTATAGATGAGTAGAACTGGGGATGCTGGTTGCTATATTACTAAAAAATTCGAAACTTTAGTTCGTCTTAGAAAAATTATTTATTATTAATTAATAATTTTTCCTATTTTATCATTTTTAATTTTTACAAATATAAAAAAAGCTTTTAAAAACGAAATCACAGATTCTCTTCAACAGAAAAGTTCAATTTTCATTATTGGAAATTATGTGAAATTCCATAAGATGAACGAATTTGAGATGTATTAGGTGTTAAAGCATCATGTAAGATAACAATTAGTAATAAATTTCATTTATATATATATATATATATATATATATATATATATATATATATATATATATTAAAGCAATATTTTACATTAAAAATATTTTAAGTGAAATTTATTTCAAGGAAGGTTTTGTGTACAGGTCAAAAGGAATGATCTCTTCCATGTAAAGTTGCCACCTCTTCATCCTTTAACAGACAATCCACTTCCAATTGGCACACATTTTTTAGTTAAATTTGTGGTGATACAGAATGGCACAGACTTTCTTGTACTTGTTAGTTATCTAATTTCTTTGGTATGAGTCAGCTTTATAATCTTGCCCCATATTCTTGTCAGCTGCCCCCCAAAGAATTTTTTTCCAATTTTTCGGTTTCCTAATGGTTGATAAAAAATATTTCTTTTACAGTATTAAAGAAGAGTAAAAGCTCGCCCAATATCGAAATTTTCGTTGCAAAATTTGGAGCCATTTATAAGAAATAATCGCTTCAGCTCTAGTGTAAATGTGAAATTGGAAGCTCTTTTTCCCAGGAATCTTTCGAGTTTCGAAAAACTTCATTTGAAGTCATTTGAAGCATTTGTACTAATAAATGCAATAATGTTTACAAATAGCTGGAAATGTGCTTATTAACGGCGTGAGACAAATTTCAAAAATGTACATTAGTGTAATTTTTGAAAAAACAAAAGGATAAAGCAAAATTAATTTTATGTCATCTTAAAGAGTACAATTATCACTCTCCGTACGAAAAGTTTGAAAAAAGAAATTGGAGCGGTTTTTTAGAAACTGGCTTTTGAGTGTTTCAGAAAATGCGGAAATTTGAGCTCGTTTATTTATTTATTTATTTATTTATTTACGGCAAAAAACAGTTAAAAACTGCGTATGACGGGCTATGGGGAAAAGTGAATTGTGTGCACATTTTCAAAATTCTGTGATCCCTACACTAAATCATATACTACTTAAGTTTTGAATTTTGAAAGGGAGGAAAAAAAACAAAAAAACTCCCATGTAATAAAATCGATTTTCAAGGATAAATAAATAATAAATAAAAAAATAAATAAGCAATAAATTTTGAATTTTGAAAGGGAGAAAAAAACAAAAAAAACTCCCATGTAATAAAATCGATTTTCAAGGATAAATAAATAATAAATAAAAAAATAAATAAGCAATAAATTTTGAATTTTGAAAGGGAGAAAAAAAACAAAAAAAACTCCCATGTAAAAAAATCTATTTTCAAGGGTAAATAAGCAATAAATTTTGAATTTTGAAAGGGAGAAAAAAAACAAAAAACTCCCATGTAATAAAATCTATTTTCAGGGATAAATAAGCAATAAATTTTGAATTTTGAAAGGGAGAAAAAAACAACAAAAAAATTCCCATGTAATAAAATCGATTTTCAAGGATAAAAAAATAATAAATAAAAAAATAAATAAGCAATAAATTTTGAATTTTGAAAGGGAGAAAAAAAACAAAAAAACTCCCATGTAATAAAATCGATTTTCAAGGATAAATAAATAATAAATAAAAAAATAAATAAGCAATAAATTTTGAATTTTGAAAGGGAGAAAAAAACCAAAAAAAAACTCCCATGTAATAAAATCGATTTTCAAGGATAAATAAATAATAAATAAAAAAATAAATAAGCAATAAATTTTGAATTTTCAAGGTAATAAAATAAATAATAAATAAAAAAATAAATAAGCAATAAATTTTGAATTTTGAAAGGGAGAAAAAAGCAACAAAAAAAGACTCCCATGTAATAAAATCTATTTTCAAGGGTAAATAAGCAATAAATTTTGAATTTTGAAAGGGAGAAAAAAGCAACAAAAAAAACTCCCATGTAATAAAATCTATTTTCAAGGATAAATAAGCAATAAATTTTGAATTTTGAAAGGGAGAAAAAAGCAACAAAAAAACTCCCATGTAATAAAATCTATTTTCAAGGATAAATAAGCAATAAATTTTGGCTCTTATTACTTTCCACAGGAAACTTCGAGTTTTCGAGAACCTTTACAAGGCGACAATTAAAGCACCTGTATTTGTAAATGCAATAGTGTGAAGAAATTGCCGCTAATATAAATATTAATCACGTGAGCGTCTACACAAAAAATATTAAAATTTGTAATTTTTGAAAAAAAAAACAAAGAATAGAAAAACGTTTATGCTACTTCATACATTTAGGACTATCCCTATCAAAGCAAAATAAAACTTTTAAATATATAACACTTTTTTAATACAACAAATACGATTACAATGTGTGAATACAAATGTTCTATTGAAATGGCCAAAATGGTGGTGAATTTGATTTACATCGTGTGATTTTTGTTAAAACGGCCTTTTCCCCCCATGTTTTGTATTTTTTAGGGGCCCCTGGGCCGCCTTTTGTCTTACCCACCTCAATATTCGGCCGAGCATGGATTAACAAATAGGAAATAAATGGCAAGAGAAAAGCCAAATTGCGTAAACTTCTTCCTCGAGCACTTTGAGTCTGGTTTGGCATTCCTCTCGGCGTGCGCTTTCTTGCACCACGCCCCCTGGTCGCTTTCGATTACCTTATTTCTCCGAACCCGCGAATCTCGATTTACTGCGATTCCATCAACAGGGAGACGTGTTGTCTTGTCGCGAGCAGCTTTGCGCATACCCGACAAGTTCTGTCGCTGCACCCCCCTCCCCCAGTGAGAAAACCATCAAGCATTTCCAAAGAAATCCAATTCCTCGAATTTCGTGGTCGATTGAGTCACAATTGTCAGCCAACCTTTCTTCTTTTTTTCCTTCGTATTCTTCTCGTTCTTCTTTTGCCTACCCTCTCATCTTTCTCGTCTTCTTTTCCTCTTCTTCTCCTTCATTATCTTCTTCTCTTCTTCCTCCTCTTTATCCTCTTCCTCCTCTTTATTCTCTTCCACCTCTTTATCCTCTTCCTCCTCTTTATTCTCTTCCACCTCTTTATCCTCTTCCTCCTCTTTATTCTCTTCCTCCTCTTTATTTTCTTCCACCTCTTTATCCTCTTCCTCCTCTTTATTCTCTTCCTCCTCTTTATCCTCTTCCACCTCTTTATCCTCTTCCTCCTCTTTATCCTCTTCCTCCTCTTTATTCTCTTCCACCTCTTTATCCTCTTCTTCCTCTTTATTCTCTTCCACCTCTTTATTCTCTTCCACCTCGTTATCCTCTTCCTCCTCATTATCTTCTTCATCCTCTTCATCTTTATCTTCTCCTTCCTCTTCTTTTTCCTTCATTCTATTTCAAGGAACTGGCTCTATTTACTTGTACAGTTCATTCATAATGCGCTTGACAATTCCAAAAATATTTTATTTTGTGAAATATTTAATTAACTTTGAAATAGATTACTGAATATTGTAATTACTTCTTCGCAGACACGTAGACTTAACGGAAGCAAGTGATGTGTTGCATCCCCAAGTTTTTCGTCTCTTTTAAAAATGTTCTATTAAGAATATTTACGTATTCCGTAAGTATACATTTCTGTTCAGTTTTGGATTTCTCTGTGAGCTTTCCGACAAACTTTCCTCACTTCATTGGATGTGACGAGCCAAAAATCATCCCTTAGATGGCCTCGCTTTTTTTTATCAAGGTCATTGAACTCACGGCTTGAGAACGATTTTCTTAAGGATAAGGCACCGCCCCAGCCGAGACAAGCTCTAAGCTTGCGACCGGTAACCCGGAATATGTGGTAGTATAGTGGATGTTAGTGTAAGTGTGTGTGTAAGGGTAGATGATAGGACACGGAAGAGGAAGGAAAGATCGCGCGAGGTCCGTAGCCCTTTTGCTAGGGTACTGCTCCGGCATTCGTCTGGTGTTGATCGGAGAAACTACGGAACACTACGGATCAGAGTAGCCGGCCGCTAGAATTCTTCTCCAGCCAGCAACTGAAAAGCTAGTGTCGAAAATCCTGCCGCCGTCAGGACTCGAACCTAGGACCTCCCGGTCAGAGGCGCTGCAGTGGCATCAGTTGATGCACTGAGCTACCGCTCCCGGTCATACGCATTTAAAGTTTTCGTTATTTTTTAAATAAAGAAATCACACTTGATAATTTATGAATTAAGGAGTAAGAATTACCAAAAGACTAAATAAAATTTCTAAAAATTATCATAATTCAAAATTATAATTTTTCGAGTTCCAGAAGTGTAACAGACCACGACCAGCTGTCTAAAATCTCACTGCGTAGCGCACACGCACTGACTCAGTTCCGGAATCCGTTTCATTCGTGGCTGCCCTTCACGCGTGTGGGGCAGCACTGTTGCGGAGCGATGACGTTTTTGCCCTGCACTAGGGTAGGTTTTAGTGCAACGAATGGAAAACGCTAGTAGAGAGACTAATTTGGAGCATAGTGTTAGAGCTTGTCCCGGCTGGGACGGTGCTCACATAGAAACAGATACCTAGACCACAGAATAGGTACTGCACAGAAAGGAAAGTTACCCTCAATCCAAGCGCCGATATGAGGAGCATAGTCGCCATATTAAAACTGTGTAAGCAGCACTATGACCCGACATTTCTTGTGTGGTGAAGGGTGGTGAAGATGCCTATTATTTCTATTTATTTGTTGTATTTGGTATTTGTATAACTAGCAAAAACATAAGTAACTCGAGGAGACATTTGCTTAGTATAGGCAAATGTTAATACCGCACATAGGCAAATATTAATAAAAAATACAGGTAACAAGGTAAAGAATTATAAAATCATTACTAGTTCTGCTACGGAATGGTATTAGTTTTCTTTTCTAACTTCCATGTATTAGTTTTCTGTTTTCTTTAGTCTGGACTAGTTTATCGAACTTGCCACATACTCTAGGCAAAATACATTCCTCTCAATATACATTCTTTTGAAATTTTATCTATTCATCGGGTCCTAATAGTAGAATCGTAATCTTTCTTTAAGAATATTCAGGAAGAGTAAAACCTCGCCCGAAATGACACTTTGCATTACAAAATTTGGAGCCATTTTTAAGAAAATATCGTTTAAGCATTACTAAAAATGCGAAAATGTAGTTTTTTTCACAACCCTTTTTTGGAGTTTTCGTAAACATTATTTACAGTGATTTTAAGCACTATAACACATATGCAATTGTGTTTACAAATCGCTGGAAATGTGTACATTAATGGCGTGAGAGAGATTTGAAAAAATTACATTTGTGTAATTTTTTAAAAAACAAAATAATACACCAAAATGAATTTTATGTCATAATACAGTGTAATTGTCACTACCCGTTGCAAAAGTTAGAAGAAAAAATTTGTCCCCCATTTTCGAGAAAACAGCGCTTGAGCTGACTCTTGCGGTTCCTTTGCACAGTTTCAAGATGGCGGTCCGCACTGCGCGGTGGCTCACTGAAGATCAAAGGAGCTGGCCTCTACTTTCCTTTCTGTGTAGTATCTATTCTGTCCCTCTGAATTCTGCAGAAAAACCCTCAAACCGATGTGTAGGTCGGCGCTAGATCTCACCACCGATGCTGAGAAAGAGCACAGCCACATCCCGTCATAAAGCATGAACTACACATACGGAAATCACAGAAGCTATTTACGCGTTCGAAAACACGACTTAATCACTCAGTCCCATCCCAACTATCAAAAGAAGAGCTCAAAAAAACGTAAAAACGTAAAAGTAATGAAGCTACATTTATTTCCAGAAGCAAAACGAGGGGCCATCTCAGCATTTGCTCAATGGATCTGAACGAAAAACCTGATCCAGATGAGTCTCATTGATCCAAAAGCTAAACTACATTTCTTGTTATAGGCGTAGTTAATCTAATTTATTAATGTGACTATATCATTGTTACATTTAGCTTTATTTTTCTTTTTTATATGTACTGTAGAGTCTAATTGTATAGAAACAATAAAGCACCACAAAGTATTTTACTTGCCACTTACTTGAGCAGTAATACGTGTTTTATTTATTAACAGTTGCAACAGTTTTTGGGGGCAATCTTAAAGTCTGCGCATTATAGAATGTGCTTCTCTGTGTTTGTATTTATTCTTTTTCACTGCTTCTAACATTCCGAAATGTATTTCAATTTATCTGTGTATAGTAATAAAACAATTCAACAACAAACCATATTGGGAAATGGGAGAAAAGTAATGAAAATTACGTAATGTTGGAGCACAGCTGCAGCATTTCTTCTTCTTCTTCTTCTTCTTCTTCTTCTTCTTCTTCTTCTTCTTCTTCCTTTGACGTCCTATTTCTCTTCTTCCTAAAGGTGAAAAAGATAATACTGATTTTGTTATTTTGGATTATCCATTCTATGTATATGTTGTATCCAGCGTTGTTTATTTTCTTTAATACGGTCATTCATGGAAAATAAGTTTAGATCAGATCTAATCTCCTCATTTCTTATTTGATCTAAAATCGAGCAACCTTTCACTCTCCTGAGGAATTTCATCTCTGCTGTTTGTATTCGTTGTTGCTCTTTTGCTGTTAGACTCCATGATTCGCTTCCGTATGTTAGCATTGGTGCTGCCATTTCCTTATAAACATTCATTCTAGTTTCTTTCATCATTTTATTTTTTAAAGTTCCACGCATCACTTGATATTTATTTAGCTTATTTTGCATATCATTTTCCCTTTCTGTTGATGTCGCAGCCCAAGAAATTAAAATGTGACACCTGTTTTATTATCTGCTCGTTTATAACAATTTTGAAGCGTACAGGGAATTTCTCTTTAAAGGCCATAACTTTCGTCTTCTTAACAGATATTTTAAAATCGTATTGCTCACATATCTGGTTTAAGGAGAAAATACGAGATTTATATATTTATATATTCGTCGATTTTTGCAGGTCATTTTCTATTTTTTGTATAATTATTTGATCATCTGCAAACATTAAAGTATTAATGCATTTATTTTGAGGGTGTAGTTTTATTCCCGGATTTATTTCCATTTTCCAGCTCCAGCATGCAGCTGCAGCTGCAGCATGTCACTGAAGCATGTAACTGAAGCAAACCATTAGCAACTCCTCATTTATTAACCCTTTATTGCATAGTGTACTTCACATGTAACATAAGGTTTTTTACGTCATAAATGCATTATCACGTATAATTAAGAACTATTTTATATTACACGTGATGTACATATGCATTGTTAGGCATGCATTGTTAGGCATTAAACGCGATAAGATAACGAGATAAAGTGATAGTAATCTAGTAGTATGGTGAATGGGAACTTCCTGATAACACTGTTTCTGCATACCAGAAATGAAATGTTTTTAAGAAAATAATGAAACTAAAACCCGACTGATACTTATTTTTTTGACTTGCTTGATACTTACTGTATCACATAAAATATTTGAAAAATAATAAAAATATTTAAATCGTTAAATATAGCACATTTTCTTGGTGCAACATGATTTAGTTTTGTGTTTTTCTCAAGCAATATTTACTTTTGAATTTTTTATTATTTCGCTTAGTTAAAATAAATAAATGCAATAAAAATAGTTATTGCAAGTAAAAATAAAAAAATCAAGCAATAAAGCGTTAAAAGATTTATTCATGTCAGTTAAAAACTTGTTGACATATTTATGTAGTACTTTGAGCGTTATGGCATTGTTTAACTTATTTGGTAACATTTTTCGAAAAGTTATTTTTAAAGGTTTTATGTCAGCAGTTATGAAAAAGTATGTATTTTCATTCATTCATTCATTCATTTAGTATGGCTATGGTTGGGAATAATTTATAATTTGGATGTCATTTTTGGAATTTGCAGAAAAGTAAGAACCATAATAAGATTGAAAATACATCTGTAGAAATCTGATATTTTTTTATTTTTCTAGAGTAGTTGAGTATATAATATTGAATTATATTTTATTATTATTCGAGAAAAGTTGAGTGGATAAGTATAGATTAAAATCCAAAATTCTCTATGTAGATCGTTTTAGAGAGAATCAAAATCGGGGTAAAAAGTAGCGATGTTATAAGAAAAATGAATTTCGTAATCGCGCAGCTAACCTTTGAAATCATAGAAAAAATATAAATTGTGTTTTGATCACGATCGTTGAGTATTAGACACTTCCAGCTATTATTTAACCAATGAGCAATAATTATTGTTTCAAATTTAAAGTGTTTTCTATAATTTCAAAAATCGAATTTTCTTCGAGACCCCTGCTTTGAACTAGACCGCTTAGCCATTATTTTTTTCAGATTGCATCGGGTAACTCTGTGCACAAGTTACCCAAGTATCTTCCTCGCTGCAGGGTTGATTATTGCCTCGCAGCCGTAGCAACCAAAAGGCGTGTTGTCCTTTAAAAGTGTAACCTGCAATCGAAACCGCCCGTATGGCATGTTGGGAAATGTAGCGAGCTTGAACTGCGACGGAAAATCAGCTAGTTCGTGACGTCCCTGAAACAGAAGTTTATTGTATGATTGATTGATTGAGTAGTTGATTGATTGTTTCGTGTTTCCGGGCGCGCCAACTGCTTTGGTCATTAGTCCCGTTAGTGTAGTGCATTTTTTTGTGAGTTGGCGGTGATCTTCACCCGCTGGATGGCGAGATCCGGCGCCGATCTACCGTCGGTTAGTGGGGTTTCCCCCTAACCAGGACTCTCCCACCAGCGGGGCACCGCCCCAGCCGCGACAAGCTTTAAGCTCCCGACCGGTCTCCCCGAATGTGTGGTAGTGTAGTGCATGTCAGTGTAAGTGTGTGTAAGGGGAGAGGAGAGGACAAGGAAGAGGAAGGGAAGATCGCGCGCGGCCCGTTGCCCGTTGTTTAGGGTACTGCTCCGGCATTCGCCTGGTGTTGATCGGAGAAACCACGGAAAACTACCGATCAGAGCAGCCGGCCGCTAGAATTCTCCTCCAGACAGCGACTGAATTCGACCTAGCTGAAAAGCTAGTGCCGAAAATACTGCTGCCGACTGGACTCGAACCTAGGACCTCCCGGTCAGAGGCGCTGCAGAGACATCAGTTGATGCACTGAGCTACCGCTTCCGGTGATTGTGTAGTGTTTTCGTGAAATGCTGAGAGAGAAATATAGCATCCCACCTCTCAATACGACAACGGGGGGGGGGGGGAATTCGCCTCATTTGACAAAGCCGAAGCATTGGCCGATCATTTTGAAACAAGATTCACACTCAAAACACAAACTCATTCCGATCATGCGATGACATTACAGAGCGATTTTCGTAAGGATGAACCAAAGTGACAGTTCGCAAAAACAAGTGAACATCACATGTATTTCAGAGACATATCCCTCCGCCGCAAAAGCTGTACAGCCCCACCTCTTCGTGAAGTGTTTGGTTACGGCTGCCGTAAAGACATCACTATGCAGAAGTCTAAGAGTTTCGCTGAGGTATATGCACGTACGCCAGTCCGGGAAATATTTAAATCTATTTACGTATGTGGAAAATATCTTAACTTGCTCTCACAATCAATAAAAGAAAACTGCCACGAATGTAAATAGAAAGCTCTCAATCATAGCTCGCCATAACATAGCACAAAGGCCGGAACCACGTGCATCGGTACGCATCTGGCATTCAAGTATCGGTTTTAAAATAAACATAACATTTATGTCACAAAAAGTAAATTCAATGTAATATATAAAGAAAAAACATTTTTACAGAAGAGCACACAACACTGCACTTCCTAATTTCAATTATTTCTCGTGGCACTATATTTTTGTCGGACGTTGACATCACAAAAGAAAGAGTCGAAGCCATTTACAAGTTAGCCAACTTCAAACGAACGAATGCGGGAAGGGAGTCTAATGGGCTCGAGGGCACAACGATCATAGAACCTTCAGGTATGTTGCTAGCACTAGCTGTCACTTTGGCTCATCCTTAAAAAAATCGCTCTATACACTTTCAGCCTTGAACTATGATGTACCACATAAGATAAAATTCATGTTCCCAAATGATGTAAAAAACATAATTAAAAAACTTCAACAAAACAGCTCTTGGCCACGATAAAATCGCAAATAAGATCCTAAGAAACCTCCCATCCCCAACTATAGCCTACATAAACAAATATATACAACTCAATAATAATAATTGGATTTTACCCTATAGTATGGAAAATCTCAATCATAATATCTATTTCAAAACCATATAAAAATCAGAGCAGTGTATAAAACTATAGACCTACAAGTTTACCAATCATACTTTCAAACTTTCTGGAGAAACTATTTCTAAAAAGGTTATATAGCTACCTGCAATCAACCCAAATTATTCCGTTACACCTGTTTGGCTTTATAAATCACGTATCAACAGCACACCAACTACTCAGACTCTCAGAAAATATTCATACATCCTTTCAAAACAAACATCATACACTAATTTAATTTCTTGACATTTCACAGGCGTTCGACCGAGTATGGCACAAAGGACTATTATACAAACTCGGAACAATGGGAACACCAACCTACTTCGTAAGCATCATCAGATTTTTTCTAACGGACAAATCCTTCACAGCTTCTATAGAAAATCACATCTCTAACCCTCACAATATATTATCGGGTCATCCACAAGGTTCACCACCCTCACCCACACTATTCAACTCATACACAGCTGGCATACTCACTACAATACACACCCAATTAGCACAAGTCGCGCACGATACCACTATCAACAAGTCCAACCACTCTCTAAAGACCATCACCGACAGAACACAACACCACCTAAATAAATTAGACAACTGGTCAACATTGTAGAAAATCAAACTTCACCCGGTACACGGTACCAATTCTCCTGGTGCAGATAATAAGTAGATCTCACCTTAGGAAAAGGGCATCGTTCAGCTAGACCGCTGTGATTGGCCAGGAGTTTCATCATATCTGGTGCAACATTCATTCCCTGTTCACACACGTTATCTCCCGATTTAAATTGGAAGATAGGACGCCATCCATTGATCCAATGGTATATTTTAGTAATAACCTGCGAAATGAACATACATTTAGTACAGATATTAAAAACCAGAAATCAACTTGTCCCCATAGCACGTCATACGCAGTTTTTAACTGTTTTTTGACGTAAAATAAATAAATAAATAAATAAATAAACTGATGTCACTGCAGCGCCTCTGACTGGGAGGTGCTAGGTTCGAGTCCTCAAGGCGTAGGAGTTTCGACACTAGCTCTTAAGCTAGGTCGGATTCAGTCGCTGTCTGGAGGAGAATTCTAGCGGCCGGCTGCTCTGATCCGTAGTTTTCCGTCGTTTCAACGATCAAAACCTGTCGAATACCGGAAAAGTACCCTACCAAACGAGCCATGGACCGCGCGCGATCTTTCCTTCCTCTTCCTTGTCCTATCCTCTCCCCTTACACATACATTTACACTAACATGCACTACACTACCACATATTCCGGGAAACCGGTCGGGAGCTTAGAGCTTGTCACGGCTGGTGCGGTGCCCGCTGGTGTGAGAGTTTTGGTTAGGGGGAACCCCACTGGCCGACAGTAGGTCGGCGCCGAATTTCGCCATCCGTCGGGGGAAGATCGCCGCAGTCTACCGAGAAAAAACTATGCACTACACTTACGGGACTAATGACCAAATCCTTTGACGCGCCAGGAAATACGAAAAAATCAATCAATTAATTAATCAAACGTCAAACTTAGCGCACTAGAGCCAATAGGGAAAGCAATGGCAAAGTACCCTATGTATACTTGTCTAGGACAACTTTCACAAGAAGTCTTTACGGGTTCCTGAAAACTAGCCTACACACTAATCAGAGTATGGAAGTATGAGAAAGAAGAAAATTTCCTTTGAAATTGCGATTTTTCATTGTTTACACATCCTTTTTCTTCCCTGTCGTGGGGAAGACAGAATTGAAGGATGAAGTTGTTCCGCGGCCGGAGTCATGTGAATGATCTTGTCTCTTCGGGTGACGCCGCGTCGAAAGCTGTGTTGCCGACCATCTTTTCGTGGTCTTCCTCGCAGAGCAGCCCTGAGGGAGATAACGAAATGATGGTCGAAACGTTGGCAACACAGCCTTTTTCCGCGGGGTCACCCGGATAGCCAAGATCATTCATATGAGTTGAAGGATGATACCTGGATGGAGAAAACACGACACGAGGTGTAGCTCGGTGCTGCATTTCACCAGCTAGCAGTGCTTCCTCCAGATATAAAATCATTCGCTACACTAAGGGGAATAATCACAAATGCCGTTGACGCATTCGGAAACATGAATAAATGTATTAATTAATTACATGAATGTGTTTCAGGTGAGTGGTACAGGATTCCTAAAAAGTGCACATCTATTGCGCCTCGTCTTCGTAAAGGTAAGCTCTTCGAACTTCTTAATAGTCAGAATTTTATATTTATGCAGTATTTTATATTAATTTTTTATTTTTTGAGTTGTTTCGCCTGATATTGTCAAAACCTAAAGCGGATTGCACCGTTAAATCGAACGAAGCACATGCGCAACCCCTGAAAAATTGGGGTTACCATTCGTCAGTGCCAGGCTCGTGCATGGGGGCTTTCTTTCAATAGACTGTTATTTATTAACAGTTAACTCTGATCGGTAGTTTCACGTGGTTTCTCCGATCAACACCAGGTGAATGCCGGAGCAGCACTTTGACAAACTTACACTTACGGGACTAATGACCAAAGCAGTTGACGCACCCGGAAACACGAAAAAATCAATCAAATCTATCAATTAACAGTTAAAGTTTTGTAGCTGTTGGCGAAATAGGAATTATTTCATTTATCCTGTTACTGTCTGTTATTGGTTGAAATTCGTAGTGCTGCAATCTACGTAGTACTGGGCAATCATAGTATTGGGCAAACCCATCTATTACAAGCCTTCACGGCAACTATTTTAAACGATAAGTTTCACTACAGCTAATAAATCGTGATTAGCAAGTGTTCGTTAAGAAATAATTCGTCATTATTACACACCACGTGCCACAATATTTTTATATTTTATTGTGTACATTACAATAAGAAGCTTGTCCTTTAAATTAAATACGTCAAATATGTTTATTAACTTTTATGTCATTGCTGCTTATATGAGATCCACTAATATTTCCCCAAGGCCGATAAAATAAAATAAGTTACAGTCAAATAAGTCGCATTGTAATATTTGATATTCAACAGACTTTATCACTTTAGCTATATGTAAGCAAAATCAGTATCTCCTTTTCATTATTTTCTACACTCGTTACTTCACAATGCACAATTTGCATATTTGAAAGAACATTTGCAATATAAACCCGAATCACAAATCACTGTTATTTTAATCTCTTATACACAGTTGTTACTTATCTTATCAGTTATTATTCTTCATTGGCAGTTCAACCACTCTCGTTCATACCGGCTGTTTCTGTGCCCAAACATGTCTGGGGAAGTAGTGCAAGCAAGAGCTGTAAGATAGCTGCACAAACTTTACGGTACTACCAACGTTATTTGTTTTGCATGATTTAATACTTAGCAGTCGCCAAAACTGAATTAACTGTGAGCAATCGGCCAGAGTCGGCAATGTTAGGTTGTTGACCATGGACCAATTGTTTTTCAACTGTTATTAATTTCTGTTATTACTATGGAGCTATGAATGCATGGAGGTGCGCTTACCAACCTCTTCAGTGTTCAGCAAGTGAAGCCAGTCCGCCATATTGGTGGGTCTAAAACACGTCTGTCAAACCAATACCTTCTCTTACTAAAGGTCTGGTAACGTCATTACGTCCTACTGGTCATTACGTCAATATTGGTAACGTCACCACTTCTCTTATTTGTGGTGGAAAAGTTGGAAAATATTGATGGAATCGCGAAGACGTTTTATCAACACGATAAAGAAGTTCTATCAAAATCGTGTTCTTGGAAATGAACCGAACATAACCTGCTGTAATTCCTAGGTTGCCATTTGTCTCTTCGTACAGCTCTCATTAACAATGTTCTGCGCTTTGGGTCTGCAGGAAATTTTAAGAAAAAATTCACGAAAAATAACGAATAACTTACAGTGTAACTAAACGTTAAAAGTTACACGGAGTAGCTACTTACTTGTGAAAAGTAATTTCCGGTTTTCCTGTACGGTTTATACAGCAGTTAGCCACGAAAGTATCTGTAACGAACTGTTACAAAAATCTATCTATTCTGAACAATGCTTTTAAATTTAAAAAACGCTCATAACACAACTGAACACGATCACAGCTACAAGACACAGAGCACTCACATGCAGTTTGTCTATGCTACAAGATTTCTGGACTCGCGTTTATGGCGGAGGTGGTTTCCAGTTTGTGACGTTTTGCCATCTCCCTATATTCATAGCTCCGTGGTTATTACGAATCGACTGTTATTCCGATAAGCACTACACGCTGTTAAGCCCATCTCTAGTCTCTGGAACAGAGGGAGCAAAGCCTCAGGTTGCAAAAAATGAAGATAAGCTATCCCAAAGAGCAGTGGCGGCTTGTACTAAGGTTCCAAGAACTGGTACACTTCCCACTATTTTGAGCGTTTGTGAATGCACTGCATCTGCACACGTTTTTTTGAGTACAAGAATCTCATTCCAATATTGAAATAAAAATAGTTGAATGATGAATAAACGTTTCAAAAAGAGAAAGGTTACTTACATTTGAAAACATTTGTTGCTCCCGAATTATAGAAACCTTGTTTGCATCTGTAAGCGATCTGCAGATTTGAATTTTTCTATTGCTAACAAAAGAGTAACAAGAGAGTTAGAGTAGAATCACGAAGCGTCAAACCAACAAAAATGTAATAGAATGTGCGAGATCACATCCTATAGATTGTGGTATGAAGACCGTGTCTTTGGACTCAAAATCCCAGCTGTTAATGTCTTAGATCGCTTCGTTTTGAAGTTAAATAACTATATAGATTTCAACAACGCTGCCCGAGTGTTGCGTATTGCAATTGACGTGAATATTTTGATGCGTTTTTTTAAAAAATCCCTTGATATTTTTAAAGTTAGAGTGCAATTCGTCACGTCTCCGTGAAATTCTATTCCATTAGAGACCTCCTTTATAAATATTGGTTGCGTGTGAGAGCCGCAAAAGGTATGTATACTATTCAAATAAAATAGCCGATTCCGGGGGCGCGTCAAACGCTTAGTTTTTAGTTAGTTAATGCCTTATTTTACATGGCGAGACTCGCGCCATCAGGCCCGCTCTTCCGTCCAACCAAACAAATTTTGTTATGCTCCTTTCACCACATAGCGCAGAAAGGAGGTATTATGTTGGGCGGCGAAACAGGTGGATCTCAACTTTGCTCCGAGGCTTCTTTTAGGCTTGAGGATCTTTTACATGCAATAAATCTACTACATGGGACAGCCGCCTTTAATTCCCCTCCGAAGGAAGGTGTACGAAGGATTTTTTCGCCCTTAAATATCCACGGCTGCGATCGGGTTTGAACCCGCAAACTCGGGTACAACAGTCCGGTTCGCTGACTGTTGTACCTGCGACTGCTTTGTCATTATACCCGTAAGTATAGTGCATATTTGTCACAGGAGGTGCCAGTGATCTTTCCGCCCTGGGTGGCGAGCCCCGGTACCGACCTCCCCTTCCGGTACTGACCTATCCATCGGCTTGCGGGGTTTTCTGCAACCTGTATCTTTCACTAGCTGGGTACCACCCAGGACACACTAAGTTCTCCATTCATCTCGTGGCACCTGTAGTGCACGTCAGTGTATGTAAGAAAGGGGTTAGGACAGGAGAACAAAGAGGAAGGAAAAATCGCGCGCGCTTCATGGTCCGCTTATTAGGGTAGTGTTGCGGGATTTGGGTGTTGATGGGAGAATCCATGGAAATCTACCGATCAGAGCAGCCTGCCGTCAGAATTCTCCTGCAGACAGCGGCTGAATTTGCCCTAGCTGTGTAGCTAGTGTCGAAAATCCTGCCGCCGCAGCACACGAGTCGTAGGACCTCCTGGTCCGAGGCATTGCAATGTCGTGAATTAAAGATCTCAGCTACTTCACTCGCTTGGTACATGTTGTGAGAGAGAGAGAGAGAGAGAGAGAGAGAGAGAGAGAGAGTAAATGAGCAAATGAATGAGTAAATGAGTGAGTAAATGAGTGAGTAAATGAGTGAGTAAATGAGTGAGTAAATGAGTGAGTAAATGAAAGAGTAAATGAAAGAGTAAATGAGTGAGTAAATGAGTGAGTAAATGAGTGAGTAAATGAGTGAGTAAATGAGTGAGTAAATGAGTGAGTAAATGAGTGAGTAAATGAGTGAGTAATTGAGTGAGTAATTGAGTGAGTAATTGAGTGAGTAATTGAGTGAGTAATTGAGTGAGTAATTGAGTGAGTAATTGAGTGAGTAATGAGTGAGTAAATGAGCGAGTAAATGAGCGAGTAAATGAGCGAGTAAATGAGCGAGTAAATGAGCGAGTAAATGAGCGAGTAAATGAGCGAGTAAATGAGCGAGTAAATGAGCGAGTAAATGAGCGAGTAAATGAGCTAGTAAATGAGCGAGTAATTGAGCGAGTAATTGAGTGAGTAATTGAGTGAGCGAGTAATTGAGCGAGTAAATGAAGTAAATGAGCGAGTAAATGAGCGAGTAAATGAGCGAGTAAATGAGCGAGTAAATGAGCGAGTAAATGAGCGAGTAAATGAGCGAGTAAACGAGCGAGTAAACGAGCGAGTAAACGAGCGAGTAAACGAAGGAGCGAGTAAACGAGCGAGTGTAAACGACGAGCGAGTAAAAGAACGAGTATGAACGAGTTAGTAAAGCGAGCGAGTAAGACGAGCGAGTGGGGTGTCCCAGACGCCGTTTATAACGCGACCTTTGGCCATGCCCTTCATCTTCAAGTCAAAAACTATCTGCCCGGTCTTGTTCTCTACCGCCTTGCAATAATCCACAGCTTCCACTCGCACGTAGTCGTAGGGACCCTGCAAAGGACAAACAATAAGTTAAGAGTTGATTTATTTATTTAGTGGAAGAACAGTAAAATCTGTATAAGAAGTACCATCTACGCACGTTTTCTTGTGCTTCAGCATACATCTCCAACATTTTAACTATAAACAGTTGAATGATGAGTGACCCGAGTTATAGAAAACTTATTTTCAGCGGTAAACGAACTGCAGGTTTGAGTTTTTCTATTGCTAACAAAATAGTAACAAACCACCGGCTCTACTTCTACCACTACTTGCAAGAGGAGAACTCAAAAAAAAAATTTGCATAGTGAAGCTACATTTGTCTGGAAGCACAAGGGGTCGTCTCAGCATTTGGTCTTTGGATCAGGGTAACTGAACAAAAACCAGATCGAGGTAGGAGTCATTGAATGGGAAACTTATGTCCATTACAATTACCAGGCATATTTACAAATGACCATGTGAAAGTTTTCAAAAAAAACTAATAGTTTTCGCCTAAAATAAATTTTCGAGTACAGGACATTCCTATTTTTTGCCTAAAATGATACTGAAAATGTTTTCTTTGGATAGAGCAAGGGACATTTAAAAATGATCTAGATCTCATTTTTGATAAAATCTCAGAATTTTCGAAAATTGGAAAATGAAGTGCCGATAATACGAGAATGTATGTGCTTCTGTAGCATCACTAGTTTTATATGCGTTAGGCACGTAGTTGCTTAGTCACCTTCAAACTTACCATTCCGAAACCATTCACTTCTTGAAGCAGGTTGAATGCACATCCCAGAGACAAGAACAGCAGCAGCCGAGTCATATCTATCACATTCACTTACACCTGTCAAATGTGTTGGGTCACCGTATAGGACACTTCTGTCAAACTAAACTCATGGCATCGCCGATACAATCGGAGGAAGTCTTTAGTTTCCGTTTACATAGCTTTACGGATTCTGTAGATACCTATCTAGATCCGATAAAGAGTGCATCTAAACATATTCCGCTTCATATCAAACAAAATGCACTTTTTAGTTTTTCATACACGCCACATAGAGAACTTTATGTAATGATGAAGGTAAAAGAAGAGATGTTTTTAGAGGAAAACCGTCTTGTAGGTTCCTGATTCCAAAAGTTTTTTTTTTTTTTCTCTCTCTCAAAATATTCGGTGTCTGTCTCTCGAGAACAACAGCGCCCTTTATAGAATATACAAATGATGCACGCTTATAAAACAATACGCGGCTTTGATTTTCACGGATACCTCAGAATTTTTGAAAATTGCAAACATCAACCTTTTTTGATCTACCTTCACAAAGTAAAGAATTGCTGATAATTTACACAAAGGCTGATAATTTTGAAGCGTTTGGAAAAAACACAACTTTCTGGACATCAAGGAACCGTAAAACGTGCATTTCCGTTGAAACCTTGGAATTGATTTTTCGCAGGATTTCATAACTTTCTCTTGGCCTGTACTACATGTAAACGACGTCGCTTATACGTGCGTGTACAAAGGTCCTGGTGGTGCTACAACAGTTCATACTTTCTGGTATTATTAATAACTTTTACAATTTTCGAAAATTCAAAAAGTTCACTGAGTATTATTAATTTTCTGATATACACGTATTTTAATAATTTGGCAAAATTTATTCAATGAACTCTTATCTACCGACATTTGGACACCACGTCGTTTGGTTACGTGATCTTCCAGATCTTCCCAACAATTATGTTGGGCTAGCGTGAGCAACCTCCCCTCTATTACTTTATGAAGTAGATTTGTGAATAAATGTTACAAAAAGGCGTTTTTGGCAAAATTTGATAAGAAATGTTCCCTCAAGAGTAACAAATACTATTTCCATCAACAAAAGTGTAACAAATCTTATTTTTATTCCCTTTCGTTTCCCAACGAGAAAGAATGAACTCAGTACAGCGATAACATGGAAAAAGATGGTATAGTTGACGCATAGGGATGTTTTCACAAAAGCCATTTGCACTTTATGAAGAGGTGCGGCTGAACAGCTGTCGCGGCGGAGGGATACTTCTCTCAACTACATGTGATATTCTCTTGTTTTCGCGAACTGTCACTTTGGCTCATTCTTAGGAAAATCCTTCTATACAAGCTGTGTGCAAGATGCGACGCCCGCTGTTTCTGTCTTCTCATTAGTGCTTCTGTATCCTCCTAAAGTTTCGAACCAAGAGCGGTAGCTCAGTGCATCAACTGATGTCACTAAAGCGTCTCTGACTGTGAGGGCCTAGATTCGAATCCTGACGGTGACAGGATTTTCGACACTAGCTTTTCAGCTAGGTTGAATTCAGTCGCAGTCTGGAGGAGAATACTAGCGGTCAGCTGCTTTGATCGCTAGTTTTCCGTGGTTTCTCCGATTAACACCAGGCAAATGCCGCAGCAATACCTTTAACAAATCGGACACGGACCACGCGCGATCTTTCCTTTTTCTTCCTTGTACTATCCTCTCCCCTTAGACATACACTTACACTAACATGCACTACACTACCGCACATTCCGGGAGACCGGTCGCTAGCTTAGAGCTTGTCCCGGCTGGGGCGGTGCCCCGCTGGTGGGAGAGTCTTGGTTAGGGGAAAGCTCACTTGCCGACGGTAGGTCGGCGCCCGATCTCGCCATCCAACGGGGAAAATCACCGACTTCTCCCGAGAAAAAACATGCACTACACTCACAGAACGAATGAGCTAAGCTGTTGACGCGCCCGGAATCACTAACAACCAACGAACCAGCGCTCTAAGTGATTAGTAAGCTGGTCACGCCCTTGCATTACACGCGCATGTTTTCTTGAGCCTCGGAATACCTACCCCCACTCCTTTGCCAATGGATCTTCTGTCATGCAGGGTTTCGAATGACGGAGTATGTTATGTTTTGCAGGAAATGTCTTAAAATAATTTTTGAGGTGCTAAGTTCGGAAAATAAGTTATTTTCCTAAAATTTAACCTTGAATAACTTTATGTTAACAAATCCAGTGCTATTAAGAAACAAAAGTGTAGGTACGTCTCAATTTCGAAACGCTAATAAAGTGAAAATAAAAATAGTGACCCTTACAAAATCATTCAAATACATGTGCACAGAAATGTCTCGCACGTCAATACATTTACTAGTGGAAATGATCGTGTTAATATTTTTATGGTTTTCAATAATCAAACAATTCTTGATAAGCTTTTCGGTTCAAAATCTTGCGTAGTATATTGCTCATTGACAAATCTCAAAAAATGAAATTTCCACACATACGCATTTGAAGTTTTTGTGGTTTTTCAATAAAGAAATCACACTTGATAATTTATGAATTAAGGAGTAAGAATTACCAAAAGACTAAATAAAATTTCTAAAAATGATCATAACTCAAAATTATAATTTTTCGAGTTCCAGAAGTGTAACAGACCACGACCAGCTGTCAATAACCTCAATGCGTAGCGCACACGCACTGACTCAGTTCCGGAATCCGTTTCATTCGTGGCTGCCCTTCACGCGTGTGGGGCAGCACTGTTGCGGAGCGATGACGTTTCTGCCCTGCACTACGATGGGTTTTAGTGCAACGAATGGAAAACGCTAGTAGAGAGACTAATTTGGAGCATAGTGTTAGAGCTTGTCCCGGGTAGGACGGTGCTCAGATAGAAACAGATACCTGGACCACAGAATAGGTACTGCACAGAAAGGAAAGTTACCCTCAATCCAAGCGCCGATATGAGGAGCATAGCCGCCATATTAAAACTGTGTAAGCAGCACTATGACCCGACATTTCTTGTGTGGTGAAGGGTGGTGAAGATGCCTATTATTTCTATTTATTTGTTGTATTTGGTATTTGTATAACTAGCAAAAACTTACGTAACTCCAGGAGACATTTGCTTAATATAGGCAAATGTTAATACTGCTCTTAGGCAAATATTAATAAAAAATAGATATAACAAGGTAAAGAATTATAAATACATTACTAGTAGGGTTACGGAATGGTATTAGTTTTCTTTTCTAACTTCCTCATTTTAGTTTTCTATTTACTTTGGTCTGGACTAGTTTATCGAACTTGCCACATACTCTAGGCAAAGTACATTCCTCTCAATATACATTCTTTTGAAATTTTATCTATTCATCGGGTCCTAATAGTAGAATCGTAATCTTTCTTTAAGAATATTAAGGAAGAGTAAACCTCGTCCTAAATGACAATTTTCATTACAAAATTTGTAGCCGCTTTTAAACTAATATCGTTTAAGCATTACTAAAAATGCGAAAATATAGTTCTTTTTCACAATTTTTTTGGAGTTTTCGGTAAACATTATTTACAGGCATTTAAAGCACTATAACACATATGCAATTGTGTTTACAAATCGCTGAAAATGTGTATATTAACGGCGTCAGAGAGATTTGAAAAAATTACATTTGTGTAATTTTTTAAAAAACAAAATAATACACCAAAATGAATTTTATGTCATAATACAGTGTAATTGTCACTACCCGTTGCAAAAGTTAGAAGAAAAAATTTGTAGCCACTTTCGAGAAAACAGCGTTTGAGCTGACTCTTGCGGTTCCTTTGCACAGTTGCAAGATGGCGGTCCGTTCTGCGCGATGGATCACTGAAGATCAAAGGAGCCGCCCTCTACTTTCCTTTCTGTGTAGTATCTATTCTGTACTTAAGATTCCTTTGCACATTTGCAAGATGGCGGTCCGCACTGCGCGGTGGCTCACTGACGATCAAAGGAGCTGGCCTCTACTTTCCTTTCTGTGTAGTATCTATTCTGTCCCTCTGAATTCTGCAGAAAAACCCTCAAAACGAAGTGTAGGTCGGCGCTAGATCTCACCACCGATGCTGAGAAAGAGCACAGCCGCATCCCGTGATAAAGCATGCACTACACTTACGGAAATGACGGAAGCTATTTACGCGTCCGAAAACACGACTTAATCACTCAGTCCCATCCCAACTAACAAAAGACGAGTTCAACAAAACGTAAAAACGTAAAAGTAATGAAGCTACATTCATTTCCAGAAGCAAAACGAGGGGCCATCTCAGCATTTGCTCAATGGATCTGAGCGAAAAACCTGATCCAGATGAGTGTCATTGATCCAAAAGCTAAACTACATTTCTTGTTATAGGCGTAGTTAATCTAATTTATTAATGTGACTATATCATTGTTACATTTAGCTTTATTTTTCTTTTTTATATGTACTGTAGAGTCTAATTGTATAGAAACTATAAAGCACCACAAAGTATTTTACTTGCCACTTACTTGAGCAGTAATACGTGTTTTATTTATTAACAGTTGCAACAGTTTTTGGGGGCAATCTTAAAGTCTGCGCTCTATATAATGTGCTTCTCTGTGTTTGTATTTATTCTTTTTCACTGCTTCTAACATTCCGAAATGTATTTCAATTTATCTGTATATAGTAATAAAACAATTGAACAACAAACGGTATTGGGAAAGGGGAGAAAAGTAATGAAAATTACGTAATGTTGGAGCACAGCTGCAGCATTTCTTCTTCTTCTTCTTCCTTTGACGTCCTATTTCTCTTCTTCCTAGAGGTGTATAAGATAATACTGATTTTGTTATTATGGCTTATCCATTCTATGTATATGTTGTATCCAGCGTTGTTTATTTTCTTTAATACGGTCATTCATGGAAAATATGTTTAGATCAGATCTAATCTCCTCATTTCTTATTTGATCTAAAATAGAGCAACCTTTCACTCTCCTGAGGAATTTCATCTCTGCTGTTTGTATTCGTTGTTGCTCTTTTGCTGTTAGACTCCATGATTCGCTTCCGTATGTTAGCATTGGTGCTGCAATTTCCTTATAAACATTCATTCTAGTTTCTTTCATCATTTTATGTTTTAAAGTTCCACGCATCACTTGATATTTATTTAGCTTATTTTGCATATCATTTTCCCTTTCTGTTGATGTCGCAGCCCAAGAAATTAAAATGTGACACCTGTTTTATTATCTGCTCGTTTATAACAATTTTGAAGCGTACAGGGAATTTCTCTTTAAAGGCCATAACTTTCGTCTTCTTAACAGATATTTTAAAATCGTATTGCTCACATATCTGGTTTAAGGAGAAAATACGAGATTTATATATTTATATATTCGTCGATTTTTGCAGGTCATTTTCTATTTTTTGTATAATTATTTGATCATCTGCAAACATTAAAGTATTAATGCATTTATTTTGGGGGTGTAGTTTTATTCCCGGATTTATTTCCATTTTCCAGCTCCAGCATGCAGCTGCAGCTGCAGCATGTCACTGAAGCATGTAACTGAAGCAAACCACCAGCAACTCCTCATTTATTAACCCTTAATTTCATAGTGTACTTCACATGTAACATAAGGTTTTTTAGGTCATAAACGCATTATCACTTATAATTAAGAACTATTTTATATTACACGTGATCTACATAATGCATTTATATCACCGCATGCATTGTTAGGCATTAAAAGCGATAAGTTAACGAGATAAGATAACGAGATAAAGTGATAGTAATATAGTAGTATGGTGAATGGGAACTTCCTGATAACACTGTTTCTGTATACCAGAAATGAAACGTTTTTAAGAAAATAATGAAACTAAAACCCGACTGATACTTATTTTTTTGACTTGCTTGATACTTACTGTATCACATAAAATATTTGAAAAATAATAAAAATATTTAAATCGTTAAATATAGCACATTTTCTTGGAGTAACATGATTTAGTTTTGTGTTTTTCTCAAGCAATATTTACTTTTGAATTTTTTATTATTTTCGCTTAGTTCAAATAAATAAATGCAATAAAAATAGTTATTGCAAGTAAAAATAAAAAATCAAGCAATAAAGCGTTAAATGATTTATTCATGTCAGTTAAAAACTTGTTAACATATTTAAGTAGTACTTTGAGCGTTATGGCATTGTTTAACTTATTTGGTAAAATTTTTCCAAAAGTTATTTTTAAAGGTTTTATGTCAGTAGTTATGAAAAAGTATCTATTTTCGTTCATTCATTCATTTAGTATGGCTATGGTTGGGAATAATTTATAATTTGGATGTCATTTTTGGAATTTGCAGAAGAGTAAGAACGATAATAAGATTGAAAATACATCTGATATTTTTTTTATTTTTCTAGTGTAGTTGAGTATATAATATTGAATTATATTTTTTTATTATTCGAGAAATGTTGAGTGTATAAGTATAGATTAAAATCCAAAATTCTCTATGTAGATCGTTTTAGAGAGAATCAAAATCGGGGTAAAAGTAGCGATGTTATAAGAAAAATGAATTTCGTAATCGCGCAGCTAACCTTTGAAATCATAGAAAAAATATAAATTGTGTTTTGATCACGATCGTTGAGTATTAGACACTTCCAGCTATTATTTAACCAATGAGCAATAATTATTGTTTCAAATTTAAAGTGTTTTCTATAATTTCAAAAATCGAATTTTCTTCGAGACCCTGCTTTGAACCAGACCGCTTAGCCATCAATTTTTTCAGATTGCATCGGGTAACTCTGTGCACAAGTTACCCAAGTATCTTCCTCGCTGCAGGGTTGATTATTGCCTCGCCGGCGTAGCAACCAAAGGGCGTGTTGTCCTTTAAAATTGTAACCTCCATTCGAAACCGCCCGTATGGCATGTTGGGAAATCCAGCGAGCGTGAACTGCGACGGGAAATCAGCTAGTTCGTGACGTCCCTGAAACAGAAGTTTATTGTATGATTGATTGTTTCGTGTTCCTGGTCGCGTCAACTGCTTTGGTCATTAGTCCCGTTAGTGTAGTGCATGTTTTCTCGCGAGATGGCGGCGATCTTCACCCGCTGGATGGCGAGATCCGGCGCCGACCTACCGTCGGTGAGTGGGGTTTTCCGCTAACCAGGACTCTCCCACCAGCGGGGCACCGCCCCAGCCGCGACAAGCCTTAAGCACCCGACCGGTTTCCCGGAATATGTGGTAGTGTAGTGCATGTTAGTGTGTGTGTGTGTGTAAGGGGAGAGGAGAGGACAAGGAAGAGAAAGGAAAGATCGCGCGGTCCGTGGCTCGTTTGGTAGAGTCCTTTTCCGGCATTCGATTTTAATCGGAGAAACCACGGAAAACTACCGATCAGAACAGCCGGGCACTAGAATTCTCCTCCAGACAGCGACTGAATTCGACCTAGCTGAAAAGCTAGTGTCGAAAATCCTGCAGCCGACTGGACTCGAACCTAGGACCTCCCGGTCAGAGGCGCTGCGATAACATCAGTTGATGCACTGAGCTACCGCTCCAGGTGATTGAGTAGTGTTTTCGTGAAATTCTAAAAAAGAAAAATAGCATCCCACCTTTCAATACGACAACGGGAGGAAAATTCAACTCATTTGACAAACTGAAGCATTGGCCGATCATTTTCAAACAAGATTCACACTCAACACACCAACTCATTCCGATCAGGCGATGATATTATAGAGCGATTTTCTTAAGGATGAGCCAAAGTGACAGTTCGCAAAAACAAGTGAACATCATATCTCTCCGCCGCGACTGCTGTCCAGCCACGCCTGTTCGTAAAGTGTTGGGTTATGGCTGCCGTGAACTATGCAGAAGTCTAAGAGTTTCGCTGAGGTATATGCACGTACGTGAGTCCGGGAAATATTTAAATTTAATTTCGTGTGTGGAAATTCTCTTAACTTGCTCTCACAATCAGTAGAAGAAAACGGTCACGAATGTAAATAGAAAGCTCTCAATCATAGCTCGCCATACAACAGCACAAAGGCCGGAACCACGTGCATCGGTACGCATCTGGCATTCAAGCATCGGTTTTAAAATAAACATAACATTTATCACACAAAAAGTAAATTCAATGTAGTATATAAAGAAAAAAACATTTTTACAGAAGAGCACACAACACTGCACTTCCTAATTTCAATTATTTCTCGTGGCACTATATTTTTGTCAGACGATGACATCACAAAAGAAAGAGTCGAAGCCATTTACAAGTTAGCCAACTTCAAACGAACGAAAGCGGGAAGGGAGTCTAATGGGCTCGAGGGCACAACGATCATAGAACCTTCAGGTATGTTGCTAGCACTAGCTGTCACTTTGGCTCATCCTTAGAAAAATCGCTCTATACACTTTCAGCCCTGAACTATGATGTACCACATAAGATAAAATTCATGTTCCCAAATGATGTAAAAAACATAATTAAAAAACGTCATCAAAACAGCTCCTGGCCACGATAAAATTAAGAATAAGATCCTCCATTCCCAACTATAGCCTACATAAACAAATATATACAACTCAATAATCAGAATTGGATTTTACCCTATAGTATGGAAAATTTCAATCATAATACATATTTCAAAACCATATAAAAATCAGAGCAGTGTAAAAAACTATTGCCTTACAAGTTTACTAATCATACTTTCAAACTTTCTGGAGAAACTATTTCTAAAAAGGTTATATAGCTACCTGCAATCAACCCAAATTATTCCGTTACACCTGTTTGGCTTTATAAATCACGTATCAACAGCACACCAACTACTCAGACTCTCAGAAAATATTCATACATCCTTTCAAAACAAACATCATACACTAATTTAATTTCTTGACATTTCACAGGCGTTTGACTGATTGTGAGTATGGCACAAAGGAATATTATACAAACTCCAAACAATGGGAACATCAATCTACTTAGTAAACAATATCAAATATTTTCTAACGGACAAATTTTTAACAGTTTCTGTACAAAATCACATCTCCATCCCCCGCAAAATATTAGCGGGTCTTCCACAAGGTTCACCACTCTCACCCACACTATTCAACTCATACACAGCTGGCATACCCACTACAATACACACCCAATTAGCACAAGTCGCGGACGATACCACTATCATCAAATCCAACCACTCTCTTAAGAACATCACCGACAGGATTCAACACCACCTAAATAAAATAGACAACTGGTCAACATTGTAGAAAATCAAACTTCACCCGGTACACGGTACCAATTCTCCCGGTAGAGATAATAAGTAGATCTCACCTTAGGAAAAGGGCATCGTTCAGCTAGACCGCTGCGATTGGCCAGGAGTTTCATCATATCTGGTGCAACATTCATTCCATCTTCACACATGTTATTTCCCGATTTATGTAGGTAGATAGGACGCCATCCATTGATCCAATTATATATTTTAACAATACCTTGCGAAATGAACATACATTTAGTACAGATATTCAAAACCAGAAATCAACTGATGTCACTGCAGCGCCTCTGACCGGGAGGTCCTAGGTTCGTGTCCTGACGGCGGCAGGATTTTCGACACTAGCTTTTCAGCTAGGTCGAATGCAGTCGCTGTCTGAAGGAGAATTCTAGCGGCCGGCTGCTCTGATCGGTAGTTTTCCGTTGTTTCTCCGATCAACACCAGGCGAATGCCGGAGCAGTACCCTACCAAACGGACCACGGACCGCGCGCGATTTTCCTTCCTCTTCCTTGTTCTATCCTCTCCCCTTACACACACCCTTACACTAACATGCACTACACTACCACATATTCCGGGACACCGGTCGGGAGCTTAAAGCTTGTCGCGGCTGGGGCGGTGTCCCGCTGGTAGGAGAGTCCTGGTTAGGGGGAAACTGCAGTGGCCGACGGTAGGTCGGTGCCGGATCTCGCCATCCGGCGGGGAAAGATCACCGCCATCTCCCGAGAAAATCATGAACTACACTTACGGGCCTAATGACCAAATCCTTTGACGCGCCAGGAAACACGAAAAAATCAATCAATCAATCAATGAAACTTGGCGCATTAGACCCAATAGGGAAAGCAATGGCAAAGTAACCTAGGTATAATTGCCCTAGGTATACTTGCCCAAGGTATACTTGTCCTAGGTATACTTGCCCTAGGTATACTTGCCCATAGAAGTCTCACAAGAAGGCGCTAAGGGTTTCTGTAGACTTCTGCCTTCGCACTAATTAAAGTATGGAAGTAAGAGGAAGAAAAAATATTCCTTTGAAATTGCGATTTTTCATTGTTTACACATCCTTTTTCTTCCCTGTCGTGGGGAAGACAGAATTGAAGGATGAAGTTGTAGGCTTCCGCGGCCGGAGTCATGTGAATGATCTTGTCTCTCCGGGTGACGCCGCGTCGAAGGCTGTGTTGCCGACGTTTCGACCTTCTTTTCGTTGTCTTCCTAGCAGACCAGCCCTGAGGAAGACCACGAAAAGACGGTCGAAACGTCGGCAACACAGCCTTCGACGCGGCGTCACGCGGACAGCCAAGATCATTCACATGAGTTGAAGGATGATACCTGGATGGAGAAAACACGACACGAGGTGTAGGTCGGTGCTGCATTTCACCAGCTAGCACTGCTACCTCCAGATATAAAATCATTCGCCACACTAAGGGGAATAATCACAAATGCAGTTGACGCTCCCGGAAACGTGAATAAATGTATTAATTAATTAAATGAATGTGTTTCAGGTGAGTGGTACAGGATTCCTAAAAAGTGCACATCTATTGCGTCTCGTCTTCGTAAAGGTAAGCGCTTCGAACTTCTTAATAGTTAGAATTTTATATTTACGCCAGTGATTTTTCAGTTGTTTCACATGATATTGTCAAAACGTAAAGTGGATTGCACCGTTAAATCGAACGAAGCACATGCACAAAGCCTGAAAAATTAGGGTTACCATTCGTCAGTGTGTGTTCGCTCGTGCATAGGGGGTTTCTTTCAATAGACTGTTATTTCTTAACATTTAACTGTGGTCGGTAGTTTTCCGTGGTTTCTCCGATCAACGCCTGGCGAGTGCCGGAGCAGCACCTTAACAAACGGGCCACGGACCGCGCGTGATCTTTCCTTCCTCTTCCTTGTCCTATCCTCTCCCCTTACACACACACACACACACACACACACACTTACATTAACAAGCACTACACTACCACTATTCCAGGAGACCGGTCGGGAGCTTAGAGCTTGTCCCGGCTGGGGCTGTGCGCTGCTGGTGGGAGAGACCTGGTTAAGGGGGAAACCTCACTAGCCGTCAGTAGGTCGGCGCCGGATCTCGCCATTCAGCTGGGGAAGATCACTGCCATCTACCGAGGGGAAAACAAGAGAAAAAAGAATCAGGAAGCGCAAACCAACAAAAATGTAATAGAATGTGGGAGATCACATCCTATGGCTTGTTGTATGAAGATCGTTTCTTTGGACTCAAAATCCCAGGTGTTACGGTCTTAGAACGCTTCGTTTTAAAGTAAATAACTATATAGATTTCAACAACGCTGCCCGAGTGTTGCGTGTTGCGTTTGACGTGAATATTTAGATGCGTTTTTTTTTCTTCAAAAAATCCCTTGATATTTTTAAAGTTAGAGCGCAATTCGTCAGGTCTCCGTGAAATTCTCTTTCTTTAGAGACGTCCTTTATAAAGATTGGTTGCGTGTGAGAGCCTCATAAAGTATGTATACTATTCAAATAAAATAGACGATTCCGGGCGCGTCAAATGCTATGTCATTATACCCGTAAGTGTAGTGCATATTTGTCACAGGAAGTGACGGTGATCTTTCGGCCCTGGGTGGTGAGGCCCGGTACCGATCTACCCTTCGGCTTGCGGGGTTTTCTGCAACCAGGTATCTTCCACTAGCTGGGTACCACCCGGGACACTCTATGCTCTCCATTCATCCCGTGGCACCTGTAGTGCACGTAAGTGTGTGTAATGAAGGGGTGAGGACCGGACAACCAAGAAGAAGGAAAAGTCGCGCGCAGTCCATGGCCCGCTTATTAGGGTAGTACTCCAGGATTCGGGTGGTGTTGATGGGAGAATCCATGGAAATCTACCGATCAGAGCAGCCTGCCGTTAGAATTCTCCTGCTGACAGCGGCTGAATTTGCCCTAGCTGTGTAGGTAGTGTCGAAAATCCTGCCCCCGCAGCACTCGAGTCGTAGGACCTCTTGGTCAGAGGCATAGCAATGGCGTGAATTAAAGATCTCAGCTACTTCACTCGCTTGGTACGTGTTGTGTGAGAGTGTGTGTGTGTGTGTGTGAGAGAGAGAGAGAGAGAGAGAGAGTGAGTGACTGAGTGACGTGACTGAGTGGGTGACGGAGTGACTGACTGAGGGAGTGACTGAGTGAGTGACTGAGTGACTGACTGAGTGAGTGACTGACTGACTGAGTGAGTGACTGACTGACTGAGTGAGTGACTGGCTGACTGACTGACTGACTGAGTGACTGACTGACTGAGTGACTGACTGACTGACTGAGTGACTGACTGAGTGACTGACTGAGTGACTGACTGAGTGACTGACTGAGTGAGTGACTGACTGACTGAGTGAGTGAGTGACTGACTGAGTGACTGAGTGAGTGAGTGACTGAGTGAGTGAGTGACTGACTGACTGAGTGACTGACTGACTGAGTGACTGAGTGAGTGACTGACTGAGTGAGTGAGTGAGTGACGTGACTGAGTGGGTGACTGAGTGACTGACTGAGTGAGTGACTGAGTGAGTGATTGAGTGACTGACTGACTGACTGACTGACTGACTGACTGAGTGACTGACTGAGTGACTGACTGAGTGAGTGCCTGACTGACTGAGTGACTGACTGAGTGACTGACTGAGTGACTGGCTGAGTGACTGACTGAGTGACTGACTGAGTGACTGACTGAGTGACTGACTGAGTGACTGACTGAGTGACTGACTGAGTGACTGACAGAGTGACTGACAGAGTGACTGACAGAGTGACTGACAGAGTGACTGACAGAGTGACTGACAGAGTGACTGACAGAGTGACTGACAGAGTGACTGACAGAGTGACTGACAGAGTGACTGACAGAGTGACTGACAGAGTGACTGACAGAGTGACTGACTGAGTGACTGACTGAGTGACTGACTGAGTGACTGACTGAGTGACTGACTGAGTGAGTGAGTGAGTGAGTGACTGAGTGACTGACTGAGTGACTGACTGACTGACTGACTGACTGACTAACTGACTAACTGACTGACTGACTGACTGACTGGCTGACTGACTGACTGACTGACTGAGTGAGTGAGTGAGTGAGTGAGTGAGTGAGTGAGTGAGTGAGTGAGTGACTGACTGACTGAGACTGACTGACTGACTGACTGACTGACTGACTGACTGACTGACTGAGACTGACTGACTGACTGACTGACTGACTGACTGACTGACTGACTGACTGACTGACTGAGTGACTGACTGACTGACTGACTGACTGGACTGACTGACTGACTGACTGACTGGCTGACTGACTGACTGACTGACTGAGTGAGTGAGTGAGTGACTGACTGACTGACTGACTGACTGACTGACTGACTGACTGACTGACTGACTGACTGACTGACTGACTGACTGACTGACTGACTGACTGACTGACTGACTGACTGACTGACTGACTCAGTGAGTGAGTGAGAGCGAGAGGGCGGAGAAAGACAGGAGAACAAGAACAGTAGAAGAGTTACTTTTGTGCCTTCACCAATGGCGTATGGGGTGTCCCAGAAACCGTTTATAACGCGACCTTTGGCCATGCCCTTCATCTTCAAGTCAAAAAGTATCTGCCCGGTCTTGTTCTCTCCCGGCTTGCAACGATCTACAGCTTCCACTCGCACGTGCTCGTAGGGACCCTGCAAAGGACAAACAATAAGTTAGAGTTGATTTATTTATTTAGTCGAAGAATAGTAAAATCTGTATAAGAAGTACCATCTACGCACGTTTTCTTGTGCTCCAGAATACATCTCCAACATTTTAACTATAAACAGTTGAATGATGAGTGACCCGAGTTATAGAAAACTTATTTTCTGCGGTAAACGAACTGCAGGTTTGAATATTTCTATTGCTAACAAAATAGTAACAAACCACCGGCTCTACTTCTACCACTACTTGCAAGAGGAGAACTCAAAAAAAATGTGCATAGTGAAGCTACATTTGTCTGGAAGCACAAGGGGTCGTCTCAGCATTTGTTCTTTGGATCAGGGTAACTGAACAAAAAACAGATCGAGGTAGGAGTCATTGAATCGGAAACTTATGTCCATTACAATTACCAGGCATATTTACAAATGACCATGTGAAAGTTTTCAAAAAAAACTAATAGTTTTCGCCTAAAATAAATTTTCGAGTACAGGACATTCATATTTTTTGCCTAAAATAATACTGAAAATATTTTCTTTACTATTTTCTTTCGATAGAGCAAAGGACGATTAAAAATGATCCACATCTCATTTTTGATAAAATCTCAGATTTTTCGAAAATTGGAAAATGAAGTGTCGATAATACGAGAACGTATGTGCTTCTGTAGCATCACTAGTTTTACATGCGTTAGGCACGTAGTTGCTTAGTTAGCTTCGAACTTACCATTCCGAAACCATTCACTCCTTGAAGCAGGTTGAATGCACATCCTAGAGACAAGAACAGCAGCAGCCGAGTCATATCTATCACATTCACTTACACCTGTCAAATTGGGTCACCGTATAGGACACTTCTGTCCAACTAAACTCATGCCATCGCCGATACAATCAGAGGAAGTCTTTAGTTTCCGTTTTCATAGCTTTACGGATTCTGTAGATACCTATCTAAATCCGATAAAGAGTGCATCTAAACATATTCTGCATCATATATACAAAATGCACTTTTTAGTTTTTCATACACGCCACATAGAGAATTTTATGTAATGCTGAAGGGAAAAGAAGAGATGTTTTTAGAGAAGAACCGTTTTGTAGGTTTCCGATTCGAAAAAGAAAAAAAAAATTCTCTCTTTCAAAATATTCGTTCGTCTGTCTGGAGAACACCACGCACGCGTATGGACGCTTATAGAAATGCACGCTTATAAAACAATATGCGGCTTAGATTTTCACAAAAACCTCTGAATGATTCTCTCTATGATTTTTTATTTAGGTTGATTTTGATACATGTGTTAATTTGTGTATGTAATTAAAATTGTAGAACCACCGAGAATGGGATGATTGTTCCCGAAACACATGTTTGGCTAAATGTAATCATATTAAAATTATATAGCCTACTATTGTGGTAAATACCTCACTGACCCCAGATAGTTTATCATGGAGTACCACAAACTCTCAGCTGCCACCATAGAATTTATTCAATTGCTGATAATTTTACACCAAGGCTGAAATTTTGAGGCGTTTGAAAAAAACACAAACTTTTTCGACATCAAGGATCCCTAAAACGTGCATTTCCGTTGAAACCTTGGAATTGATTTTTCGCAGGATTACATTACCTTCTCTAGGCCTATACTACATATAAACGACGTCGCTTATACGTGCGTGTACAAAGGTCCTGGTGGTGCTACAACAGTGTCATACTTTCTGGTATTATTAATAACTTCCACAATTTTCGAAAATTCAAAGAGTTCACTGAGTATTATTAATTTTATGATATACACGTATTTTAATAATTTGGCAAAATTTATTCAATGAACTCTTATCTACCGACATTTGGACACCACGTCGTTTGGTTACGTGATCTTCCAGATCTTCCCAACAATTATGTTGGGCTAGCGTGAGCAACCTCCCCTCTATTACTTTATGAAGTGGATTTGTGAATAAATGTAGCAACAGGCGTTTTTGGCAAAATTTGATAAGAAATCTTGCATCTTCCAACAAATACTATTTCCATCAACAAAAGTGCAACAAATCTTACTTTTATTACCTTTCGTTCTCCACGAGAAAGAATGAACTCATTACCGCGATAATATGGAAATCGATGGTATAGTTAACGAGATAAGTAAGTTTCCCACTAGTACTCCAGAGTGCTAAAAATGTGCCCATGTAGTAAAGTCGCAATTCTGTTCAGAAGCAAAGGAACAGGTTATCTCAACATTACTCAATGCATCAAACCGACCTAGGAGACTGAGAGCATCAACTGAGGTTACTGCAGTGCCTCTGAACTGGTAGCTCCAACGCTCTCGGGATTTTCGACACTAACTACATAGCTAGGTCGAATTCAGTCGCTGCCTGGAGAGGAATGACGAGTATAGCGGCTGCCTGCTTTAATCGGTACTATTCTGTTGTTTCTCCGATGAAAACCAGTCAAATGCTGGAGCAGTACCGCAACAAATGGACCATGGACCACGCGCAATTTTTCCTTCCTTCCTTCCTTTCTCTTCGTTGTCCTGTAATTACCTCTTACTTACAGATAGTTACTTGCACTGCACTACCACACACTCTGGGATTTTACTCGTTCTCTCGAATGGGGCGGTGCCCCGCAGATAGGAGATATCGGATGGGGGAAACACCGAAATTTTACGAATAGGTCAGCGCCGGATCTCGCCAACCAGCGGGGAAAGATCACCTCCCGCGATAAAAAGCATGCACTACACTTACGGAACGAATGGCCTTAGCAGTTGACGCTCTCGAAGACATCAATAAATCAATCAATGGATCGAAGCAAAATGAACGAAAACCCAGATCGAGGTCGAGACTATTGAAGCTGTATTATAAGTGCAACACTAGTACTTGTCAAAGGGTAGACGTTGAAATCATTTAATTTGATGTATTCGATAGTAAAAAGAAGGAAATGTGTTCAACTGGCGTAGGTTGCCCGGACGAGGGTTAGTTAAAAAAAGAAATACATGGATGGAGGAAAGCCGAACTGCATGGTCGTCTTCCTCGAGCCTGGCTTTCAAGCCTGGTTTGGGCTTCCTCTCGGCTTCCTCTTTCTTGCACCACGCCCCCCGGTGGCTTTCGACCACCTTGTTTCACCGAACCGGTGGATCTGGATCTGAACTCGCTGCGATTCCATCGACAGGAAGACGTGACGCGTGGCCGCAAGCGGTTCCGCGCATACCTTACAGGTTCTGACGGCGCCTCCCCCCTTCTCTTCCTCCTACGGTGGGAAATCCATCAAGCGTTTCCGAAGAAAACGTATTCCTCGAATTTGATATACGATTGGGTCATAATTGTCGGGTAACCTTTCTTCTTCTCCTTCTTCTTCATATTCATCAAACTTTGTTCTTCCTCCTCATCTTTATCTCATCCTTCATCTTCCTCAACTTCCATATCTTCCTTTTCTTTTATTTTCTTTTTCTTCCTCCTCCTCCTCCTCCTTTTTTCTTCTTCGGTTTTTTTTCTTGCTTTCCTTCTTGTACTTTTATATTGTAAATTTTCCACAGTTCTTCCTTTTATGCAATATAATCGGAAGAATTTACCTAGTTACAATTTATTTTATTTATTTATTTATTTATTTATTTATTTATTTATTTATTTATTTATTTATTTATTTATTTATTTATTTATTTATTTATTTATTTATTTATTTATTTATTTATTTATTTATTATTTATTTTTGTGTTTGTTCCGCGCGATGCCGTGTTGGAGGTTGCGCGCGAACACAATGGGCTGGGCAGCGGCAGCGTTGCCGCGCCCGCGACGGAAGAAAGCGGCTGCCCGCCGCCGCCGCCGCCGCCGTCGGGGGCGCCGGCCGCTTCCGGTTCGCGTGCCCCGCGCGGGCGCATCTGTCGCGTGCGGCGGCCAGCGCATCGCGGCCACTCTCACTCCGCGCGCTTTGCATGCAGCGCTCCCTGCCGCCGCCTCCCCTCCCCTCTTCTCTCCTCTCCTCTCCTCTCCTCTCCACCCCTCTCCTCTCCGCGGCCTCTCCGAAGAGTTTGCACGCGCGGAACCTGCGCACTCGACGAGGGCGCGCGGAAGAAAAACATGACACACGGGAGATTGATTGATTGATTGATGATGGCGGGCACGACCACGGGATAGGTGCTTAGTCCCGAAAGTGTAGTACATGCTGTTAACGGGGGAAGTGGCTCTGCCGCCGCCTCCCCTCTCCTCGCCGAAGAGTTTGCACGCGCGGAACCTGCGCACTCGACGAGAGCGCGCAGAAGAAGAACATGACACCTGGGAGCTTCATTGATTGATTGGTGGTGTCGGGCACGACGACGGGATAGGTTATTAGTCCCGAAAGTGTAGTGCATGCTGTTATCGGGGGAGGTGGCGGTGTTCTTCCCTCGCTGGATGGCGAGATCCTGCACAGACCTACACGTTGGCTTGCGGGGTTTTCTTCAAACCGCTCTCCTGCCCGCGGGGCACAAATAAATCAATTTTGCGAAATAAAAGACGGTAACACACGAAATATCCAGGCCTCGTTGGGTTGGTTGGTTGGTGATTCCGAGCGCGTCAAGAGCTTAGGTCATTAGTCGCGCAAGTGTAGTGCTTGTTTTCCCCTCGGGAGATGGCGGTGATCTTCCCCCGCTGGATGGCGAGATCCGGCGCCGACCTACCGTCGGCTAGTGGGGTTTCCCCCTAACCAAAATTCTCCCACCAGCGGGGCACCGCCCCAGCCGGGACAAGCTCTAAGCTCCCGACCGGTCTCCCGGCATGTGTGGTAGTGTAGTGCATGTTAGTGTAAGTGTGTAAATGAGGGGTGAGGATGAGAAAGAAAACTAGAAGGAAAGATAGCGCGCGGTCTATGACTGGTTTGTTGGGGTACTCCTTCGGAATTCGCCACGGAAAACTACCGACCAGATCTGCCGGCCGCTAGAATTCTCCTCCACACTGCGACTGAATTCGACCTAGCTGAAAAGCTAGTGCCGAAAATCCTGTCACCGTCGGGACTCGAACCATAGGACCTCCTGGTCGTAGGTACTGCAATGACATGAGTTGATGCTTCCTCAGCTGGACTGAAGCTTGATCCACATTAATTTTAAAACATATATTTTCCCCATTATATACATTTTAAGATTAATTATACTTAAACCAGCTTACTCTACTTAAACTAGAACTCTCCCATGTTACTCACAACTCTAATTTTTCTGAGGGTGTGAAATTGAAACTTGGGGACATGTGGTTCGTTTCCATTGAAGTTCCTTCCACAAGTAGGTACACGTACACATCACCTGTAGACCACGTCAAAACGTTAAATGAATGGTTGCACTACATGCATAAGAAACAATCTTCATCTGTATCAATCTCTATTAATAGTACTTCTAGTTGTGGAATATTGAATGAATAATTATGCAAATAAACCTCGTCAGTCTGCGCAAACGACGGTGTTCATAGAAAGTGTAAATAGTATCAGCTAGATGAGTCTAAACCTTCTAAGCGTGACGTCATGATGATGGTCACCAGCACCAAGGGCTGAAATATAGTTCATGATGGAATATATTCTGTATTCCTTGATGTATAGGTGGTGTTGGTAGTATGAATAAGCACCGAATCGGCAAAAACGTCATTTTACGTCTGAGAATATTTTATACATTTCTTTTCAATCTGAGAAAACTTATTAATTAAGAAGTGAAAAACGTTTCTTTGAAGTCATTGGCCTTAAAATTTTAGTTATTAAGTTCCTAGAAAGCTTCGTTTAGGAGTTATTTATCGCTATAGTTGACCGAGTGTTGCGGGTTTCATTTGACATGAATATTTAAATTTTTTTAAACCAAATCCTTCGTATTTTAAAGTCGAAGTGCAATTCGTCAGGACTCCGCGAAATTCACTTTTTTAGAGACCTCATTTATAAAGATTGGTTGCGTTTGAAAGCCGCAAAACGTCGTAATACTACTGAAATAATATAGGAGACGATAATATGTATGATAAAGTGTCGAAAAATTCACATTTTATTTTGTGAAAGGAAAGGGTGCAACACTATGGCGATAGATCGACTGGCCCCATACAATAAAATTACTTTCACCGCGTGTGTCATAAACTACTTATTTTAACCCTTTATTTACTGACGGGAATTCTACGTCCCATCAGTTTTGCCTAGCTGTTTGTATTCTGAATTGCATTGGAAAACTGTAGGGACCGTTCAGACGCGGTTAGAATAATTCATTCTTTCATCACGAGATATCAGCTACGGCTGGTTGCCTTGTGAGAATTCTGCATGTGTGGGACAAACAGGTAGGAAGTTTTCCTGTAGGCTAGAGGAACACCTCAGATCCTGGAGACTGAAACAAGAACATTCCACATTTGCCAACCACCTTATCCAATACAACCACTCTTTCGATCCTGAAACTAATTTCAAAATTCTACATTTCGAAAATAAAGGTACCAAATTAAATATATTAGAAAATTTAGAAATCTTAAAATTAGGCAAAAATCCCAACCTTGTAAGTCTTAATGAGCAATCAATAGTTAAATCCAGCCCCATCATAAATTTATTAATTGACTAGCTTTCTTTCGTCCATTTCCTCCTTCCCGCACTCTGCATTCGTACTGCGTACGTCCAAAATGGCGTCATTCGACCTTCCATAATTATATGTTTTAATCTATGTTACTTGGGTAAGTACTTATTCTAAATATTTATTTATTTATTTATTTGTGTACTGTTGATATATGATTTGTTGACATGTGTAATTTGTTTAATAATTCTAGAACCACTGATGATGGGAAGAGTGTTCCCGAAACACGTGTCTGAATACATGTAATCGCATTATAAAAACATTGTGTACTATTGTGGTTGATATCTTATTCACCCCATATATTTTATCATGGAGTACCACAAAATCTTAGCTGCCACCACAGAATTTGTGAGAATTCGTTTACAAACGTTTTTCAGAGCGATTTAATGGTGGCGTAAAGCGATTAGCACGTCTTGGTACTTGTGAGAACAAAACGGACGATTTGTTTGAAATTAGATAAGACAATATTTTTACTTCTTGAATGTAATGTTTATTCTTATATAATTGACTGTGAGATGACGCGCACGGTGAGTATTTACGAAACATTTGAAGTTTTATTGACTCGGACTTTGCAGTCCCGTCATGTCTTGTGGTTATGACCACGAGTGAGGTTATGAGAGCATTTCATTCATTTTGTTTTGTTTTTTAAATTTGCGAATAATTTATTGCCGTTTTTATTTGTTCTTAGTGGATTACTACGAATATTGTTATTATCAAGATTCCTTATGTATATATTTATTATTATTATTTACATTATTTATTGGTCTTTCGCGGTTTTTGGCCATTTTTGGCCTTTGGCAGCTTTTTTTAGACCATTTATAGAGTCTGAAAGAAAAGTATTCTGACGGCAGTTCATACTTGGCAAACGATGGTAAAAATAAGAGAGCGTCCTAAGACAGCAGAAAGTTTGCCTCCAAATCCAATGGGAAGCAACTCTACGTTTCTGTCCTAAAAGACAGTCGTTTCCAATACTCTGGAACCCATTGGGAACTGAAATTGGCTATAGAACCAGATACCTATGCTCTCTGTCTTTATCTAGCCTCTCCTCTCTCTCACCCTCTCCCTCTCTCTCCCTCCGTCTCTCTCCCTCTCTCTCCCTCCCTCTACCTCCCACTCTCTCCCTCTCTTTCTCTCTCTCTCATTCTCTCCCCCTCCCTTTCCCACTTTCCATCTCTCTCCGTTTCTCTACCTCTCTCCCCACCTCTCTCTTTCCCTCTCCCTCTCTTTCTACCTCTCTTTCTCCCTCTTTCTAACTCTACCTTTATCTCTCTCTCTACCTCTCTCCGCCTCTCTCTCTTCCTCTCAAGTACTCTCTCTTCCGACCCCTTCCTTTCTTCCTGCCTCTTGCTCTCTTTCCTTGTATCGTCCTCTCCCTTCTCTTATACTATCTCTCCCTTGACCGTCCCGCCATCATGCCGTGGTACTATCGAGCTATTCTACTGAAAAATGCCTGGCACGTTCTCCAGGTGATGGGATGAGTTGGACATCGCTTCGTTCTTTGGCATTTCATCTCGACCTCTGCTCCTGCGCTTCCTCGATCGCCCGATAGATTTCTCTGCCCCTTCGCAGCATCCGTCAGTTGACCCTTGAGCAGGTACAAGGGGTCATAATCATTTCAATTGCAAAGAAGAGGGGAGCTTGCTTTCGAACTTCGTGCATCTTCTCGTAGAATAAGTTTTTTTTTACCTTTGGTCGTTTGCAGCCGTAGTCAAGTAGGATTCAATCTATGAACCTGTTAGCTCTCTAACCATCGTAACAACGGCTGGAATAGGTGATATTCTTCAACTGCTTATTAATGTCCTTGTCCTTTTCTTCTTGCCCTTTCACCTTTTATTCCGCTACTCCTTATCTTTCTTCTTACGGCTACACACCGTATTCAAGTAACGTAATTGAGACGATATAGAAGAAGCCGAAGACGAGAAAAACATAGGAGGAGATCAAGGACTCTACCAAACGAGCCACGGACCGCGCGCGATCTTTCCTTCCTCTTCCTTGTCTTATCCTCTCCCCTTACACTCACACGTACACTAACATACACTACACTACCACATATTCCAGGAGATCGGTCGGGAGCTTAGAGCTTGTCCCGGCTGGGGCGGTGCTACGCTGGTGGGAGAGTCTTGGTTAGGGGGAAACCCCAGTAGCCGACGGTAGGTCGGCGCCGGATCTCGCCATCCAACGGGGGAAGATCACCGCCATCTCCCGAGAAAAACATGCATTACACTAACGGGACTAATGACCACAGTAGTTGACGCGCCCGGAAACACGAAAAAATCAACAAAACAAATCAAAAATCAATCAATCATTACACCATCGCCGCCGCGAATTGCGGCAGCTATTGCGGGCACTCGCGCGTTAAACATCCCATGCGTATCGAAATCGCCCTTCTCCCTCTCCCCATCCAACAACCCAGAGTGTCCGCTTCACATGCGGAAGGCTCGAAGTAAATTGCCCCCAACGAGGTTCTGCCTCTCGGTTCGTGACCAGACCTGCAACGGCGCGTCGCCGCGTCGGTTTCTCCGCGACGCCAGGGAAACCCGTCCGTCGCCTCCCCCGCTGCAGTTGCAGCTGCAGGCGCTGCAGGAATTGCGCCGCGGCAGGAAACCCGCTCCCACAACTCTCGCTTTGAATGTTTCAGTGTGCATTGGTGGAAGTGTTTCTGAATGTGAGTACGAGTTCAGTTACTTGAAAATTAAAGGGCTAGAATAGAAAGAGTATAACTAAAGCAAAGATGCCATCGAATCCCGACGATGGCAGCATTTTCGACTTTAGCCAAGAAGCTAGGTCGCATTTAGTCGCTGTCTGGAGGAGAATTCTAGCGGTCGGCTACTCTGATCGGTAGTTTTCCGTGGTTTCTCCGATCAACACCAGGCGAATGCCGGAGCAGTATTCTAACAAACGGGTCATGGACCGATCGCGATCTTTCTTTTCCATTCCGTGTCATATCCTCATCTGTTACACCCATTACACTTACATGCACTACACTACCACACATGCTGAGAGACCGGTCGGGAGCTTACAGCTTGAACCGGCTGGGGTGGTGAACCTTCCGTGAGAGACATATGGTACAGGAATCTCCGCTAGCCGACGGTAGGTCAGCGCTGGATTTCGCCATCCAGCCGGGCAAGATCACCAGCACCTCCCGAGCAAAAACGTGGACTACATTTTTGGGACTTAACAGTTGACGCGCCCGGAATCGCTAGGAATCAATCGATCGATCAACTAAAGCAAGGGTTCTCAAAGGGGGTCGATCTCGACCCCTTGGGGGACAATGAAGATTATGAGGTCGACTGGGAGTTATTTGCCGAATATGAATCATCGATTGATAGGTACAATTTAAGATCCCACTGATTACAGGAATACGATCATTAACATTGCGGAACACGCGCTAGTACAGTGCTTGCCAACTCGATGCTCTGTGACGTCACAGTAATCTGCTCTCCTGCTCCGAACTGAGTCACAGAGGAAAGGAAGTGCCCAATACGGCGTGGGTGCAGTGTTCCACTGATGGTACGGAAGTGGGGGAAAAGTTTCGCTTGGAAAATCGATAATTTCGTTTTTTAAATGGTAATTATTGTTTAGAATGTTTACAATTCTGTAACATTATGAAAAATTAAATAATATAACATTTATTATTACATAACTCAAAGCAATATCCGACTTTGTTTATTCTAATCATAACTGTAATTCTATATCTATTCTTCTAATACGTACATAATATTTTTGGAGAAGAGAGGTTTAACATTGTATCCCAAGTTTTTATTCAGTATAATATAATATACGGAGTTTATTTCGTCCTGAAATAGTAATTAATGTTACATGAGAGGGCTCACGTGAAAGAATTTGGACTCCTGGCTTGAACATTTCTTGTACAGTTTTGTTTGAGATGGTGGTAATTTCTCTGATATTCAGTACCTTTCCCGTAATATTCTATCTGCAAACGTCTTTACGCATGTGACGGCAGGTTATCTGTCAATTCTCTGAAACTATTTCTTCTGTAGGTTGAACTTTTCAGTTCTTTCGAGCCCACTACCATTTCGTCATTGTTCCAATATCTTCAAAAATAAACCTTTCTTTCCAAATCAAAAGAAAATTAATGGGCATAGATGTTCCAACTCATGTTGCCTGAAACACCGGCAGTGACCCATTGCCAAATCTTTCGTCACCGGTGACCGTAGTCTGTTGATACCTGCCTTTGCTTGCACTGCTTGTCTGAGCGCCTTCTCACGTAGAGGAAGGCAACTCCGACGTCATTTCTTCTCTAGATGGCAACTGTCACGCTACTAAAACGTATTCGAGCACACGCGGTGGTCTCTCAGATACAGCATTTAAATTTTAGTATATATTGCGTCAAAAATTCACTATTGGGTGTTTCAGACACAAACAGAAAATAAAGACATTTACTAAAATCGAAACTTTAGAACTTTATTGATCTACGGTGATTATTAAAATTAAGAAAACATACAGATTAAAATGTCGTGTCATTGTGAACTGTACTACACGCTTCGGCCCGCTGTGTGCTGTATTGCAAGCTCATGGATTAAGATTATTCTCGTGACAGCATAAAGCCTATTGGTACGAACTGGTAGCTATGACATCTGAGAACAATAAGAGGTTGCGTTGTGTTGTCTACCATGTGCCTATCACACACTTGTCCTTTACCAGGAGGGATGAACCCCGGGGTGGGCAGCTAGGCGCTAGCCTCTTATCCTCACCGCCGCAGGCGCACAAGTACGCCTTTGGGCTGGTATCTGGGGCCCGCCAGAACGCAGTGGACCCCCATGGTAACCTCCCCATACAATGACTGGGTCGGGTTGCCCTGCCTGCTCAGAGCTATTAGCTATTGTGGCTAGGACTGGAGTCAAAACAATGCGCCGGGAACAAGTTCCCTCCACTTTGCCCAGAGTATCGGGCCACTGCCACGACGAATCCGAGAGCCCAACTGGGGGCCACTTGAACTAAGGTCCTGGGAGCTCGTAGTCCCCATCCCGTGTCACAATTGCTTACCGTCAGCTATCGACGTGGGTAAAGCCGAAACCTGGGCAACCTGACGGGTGGAATCTACCTTCCCGCCGCACTTGAAAGTGCGATCCGGAGTACTCAGAAAAGCATCCTTTATCAAATCATGCCAGAAGGTCGACGAGCCATAGGCCTAAGTGGTGGGTAGCCTGGTGAACCCGACTACCAGGAGCTTAGCATCGCCTTCTCACGGCCTGAATTTTCAAGCTAACGACGTGAGTGACGCCGTGAGACTCAGGGTCCGGGTGGTCATCTACGACACTCCACCAGAGACCACGACGACCTACGCCATTCTCAACGCTGTTCTCAACAATTTCTGTTTAGCTCTATCACCGGAAGAACTCAGTTATCTAGGACATCGTCCCCTTGTGCCGCAGGGTTAATTGTTTTCTGATATAAAGCTACCAAAAATCTAACAATAAATTAAAATACACTTATCTTTTGTATTCTTTGGGGTGTATTTAAGGTCGCATCAACATCTAGGTCATTAGCGACCATTTTATTTTCTTGTTCTGCAAACCCAGGAAATTATAACTACATATTCACAACATCACTTTATCGCCCAAGAAAATATTCTCCGCAATTCACACTGTAGAATTATTGATGGCCAATTCTTGAAAAATAATCAACACAATCTGCATTTTGTAACCCTTCCATAAAATGATGTATAGAGACAAAGCTACCAAGAGGCGGAAGTGCCTTCAATTATTATTGAAAATTGATATATTTACAGAAATATTGGTATGCGGAATCATTATCAACAAGTAGTTACTGTGCAATTCTTTTGAACAAGATCGCACTGTATGCTGTATATTATAGAGAACATCACAAGGATTCGATGAAGCAAACAATTCTTTGAAAAGGGGTCGTTGCAAGGAAAAGGTCAGGAATACTTGCGCTAAAGCTTTTAACACCTAAGCGTCAAGCACCTAACCAGTTTCTCCTGTCCGTTTGCTGTTTGATGATGTTTTGCCATTTAGGGTTGTAATTAAATGTCTCAATGGCAACCCATTTGGATGAGCTGCATAAAGTAACCAGATCATTTTATTACTCAACTTTAGCTAAACCCAATGCATGTCACAACATTCTCCACCACTGTTCTAAATTGTGTAATTACCACCACAGACATATCATTATTTACTAATTCTCTTTACGTTAATGAAATCCATTAAATTTGGAGACATAAGCTGCAGGTTATGCGGCGTACATTTCTCTTATGCGAAATGGCAGAGATTCCATCCTCCATTTTCACTATATTCTAATTCTGCTTTCATAGACCCGGGAAAGTCGATGGGTATTATCTGTTTGTAACTACAATTTGGTTGACGGCTATCAGAGATGGCGCACTAGATACCTCTCCCGTCAAGAGAGTCAACCGAACCCGAAACTGCATGAAGCAATTGACCCCGAATTCCAAACCCGAGATTTCATGATATTTCAAAACTTTATTTATTATGGTTTTCCTTATTGATTCTTGATTGTTAGCGATTCCGAGCGCGTCAACTACTGAGGTCACGTAGGTGTACTGCAGGTTTCGAGTGGTTCCTTCGAGAGGTAGCGGTGATCTTCCCCCACGGGATGGCGAGATCTGGCGCCGACCTACCATCGACTAGCGGAGTTTTACCCAATCAGGTATTTCCCACCAGCGGGGCACCGCTCCAGCCGGGACAAGTTCTTAGTCCCCGGCCTGTCTCCTGGCGTAAGTATTAGTGTAGTGTGTGTTAGTGTAAGTGAGGATAGGACAAGGAAGAGGAAGGAAAGATTGCGCGCGGTTCGTGGCCCGTTTGTTAGGGTACTGCTCCGGTATTCGCCTGGTGTTGATCAGAGAAACCACGGAAACCTACCGATCAGAGAAGCCGGTCGCTAGAATTCTCCTCTAGACAGCGACTGAATTCGATCTGGCTGAAAAGCTAGTGTCGAAAACCATGGCGCTGTCGGGACTCGAACCTAGGACTTCCCGGTCAGAGGCACTACAATAATATCAGTTGATGCACTGAACCACCGCTCCCAGTTTGATTCTTAATTGATTGATTGATGATTATTTTGTGTTTCCGCGCGCTTATACAGCTATGGTCATTTGTCTGAATTTTTCATGGAGGTGGACGTGCTCTTGCTCCGTTCGATGATGAGATTCGTCCCGACCTACACGTCACATTGCGGGGTATTCCCCATCCGCGTATCTCCCACGAGCGGAGCACCGCCCCAGCTGGGAGGGACTTTAAGCACCCGTCTCGTCTCCCGGCATGTGTGATAGGGTGATGTACTGAATGTGTGTGCGTGCGTGTGTGTGTGTGTGTGTGTGTGTGTGTGTGTGTGTGTGTGTGTAAGGATTAAAGATCGGACAAGGAAGAGGAGGGAAAGAAAGCGTACGATCCGTGGCCTGTTTGTTAGGGTACTGCTCTGCTATTAGCCTGGTGTTGATCAGAAAAGCCACGGATACTGACTCAGCTACTAACCAGCTATAGAACGATTTTCCTAAGGATGAGACAAAGTGACAGTTTGTGAAAACAAGTGAACATCACATGTAATTCAGAGAAGTATCCCTCCGCCGCGACAGCTGTTCAGCCACACCGCTTCGTAAAGTATTTGAAAACCTCAGTATACAGAAGTCCAAGAGTTTCGCTGAGGTATATGCACGTACGCGAGTCCGGGAAATATTTAAATTTAATTTCGTATGTGGAAATCTCTTAACATGCTCTCACAATCAGTAAAAGAAAACGGCCACGAATGTAAATAGAAAGCTCTCAATCATAGATCGCCATACAACAGCACAAAGGCCGGAACCACGTGCATCGGTACGCATCTCTCATTCGAGTCTCGGTTTTAAAATAAACATAAAACTTATCACACAAAAAGTAAATTCAATGTAATATATGAAGAAAAGAAGAATTTTTACAGAGGAGCACTTAACACTGCACTTCCTAATTTTAATTATTTCTCGTGGCGCACTATATTTTTGTCGGACGAGGACATCACAAAAGGAAGCGTCGAAGCCATTTACAAGTTAGCCAACTGCAAACGAACGAATGCAGGAAGGGAGTCTAATGGGCTCGAGGGCACGATGACCACCGAACCTTCAGTTATGTTGCTAGCACTAGCTGTCACTTTGGCTCATCACTAGAAAAATCGTTCTATACTCAGATACTGGCTCAGCTCAGAACTACCCAGCTCTCTAGCGAATGCCGTACATCCTTCCACCGTCGAGATTCGAACTCTAGATCCACCCGTTCAGAGACACTGCCGTGACATCAGTTGATGCCCTCAGCCAGTCACTCAGCCAGTATATCTTTTATTCATAACATTTATCTGGCTTCTATAAAGTGAACTGGTATTGCAGCTGTGGACCTCTATTGATCGGCATTCCTAATATTCCATATCGCTACATTTTTAATTCCAGCTCATCCTCTTCGTGCGTGATTGTGTAGTCTCTTCCAAATTCTATTCATCGCTTAAATATTAATTAAATTTATTTTTCGGGCATCTGCTTGATTGTTGTCATCATCTTTAAGGGTAATTATCCCAGTGAAATCTGAAATTTCTCTTCTTCCCTTCTTCTTTTGCGTATGTCTTTGATTTTCTTGCACTTTCTACCTTTTATTTTCTCTACCGTGTTCACTACAATAAGTAAGCCAATTTTATATAAACCATTGGAACCAATCATTAATGAAAATATCTCCATTCATTGATATCATTATATATTTTGGATACGAGTAATAATGTGCAATTTCTTGTTTATTAACAGGATCTGACCACCAAATTCAGAGCACAGAATAATTTTCCCCTGTTATTGAAGATATCAGAATGTTCATCAAGTTTAGATATAAAAACCTCATTCATACTACAGTGCAACCGTATAAAAAAACTCGCCGTGTAGAATGTCCCTAGACTTCCGGGTCTAACAATCATAGTCGACGCGCCCGGAAACACAAAACTATAAATCGATGAGATAGTGACAGTTCAGCAGAGCTGGCCCAGCCGGCTTTGATGATGTAGCGGTTATTGTATTGGACAGTTAAACGGCAAGTTCGCGGGTTCAAATCCTAGCCCTGGATTTTGAAGGAAGAAAATCGCCCTAAACTTTGTCTTACCGCGCCTTCCTTCGAAAGAGAAGCAAAGCCGACTGTCCCATGCTGAAGATTATCTGCATGTAGAAGATCTTCCAGTCCAAACGAAGCCTCTATATTGTACCTTCTTCCGCTATGATAATGGTTATACCTTCTTTCGCTACCAGATGGCGAAAGGAGCGTAGCAAAATTTGCGTGGTCGTGCAGACCAGATGGTCCGAGCTTCGCCTCGTAAAAAGCACGCAACACTGAACTCAATTGCGTACGTGGCGTGTGCGCGGTGAAGAATCTCGTCCAGCCTAGGCGAGACGCGCGAAGACTAGAGAAAGGCGCCGGCGCTGGTCGGCATCGAACAGAAGGCGCTCCAGCTGTTGGGAAAAGGCGGCGGCGGCGGTGGCATGCGGATGGCCTCCGTTGCACAACCGGCACGCCCTCATGGCGCTCTGTGTAATGGCCGCCGATGGGCTGGGATAGGGGAAAGAAACTTAACGCGGTCACATTTGTTTTCCTCGGTGAGGGAAAGAGTATTGATTCCTGGGATGTTAACTTATATGGTCATTAGTCCCATTACGGTAGTATATTTTTTTATTCGGTGGATTTATTTATTTATTTTATTTATTTTACGTCAAAAAAACAGTTAAAAACTGCGTATGACGTGCTATGGGGAAAAGTGAATTTTGTGCACATTTTCAAAATTCTGTGATCCCTACACTAAATCATATACTACTTACATTTTGAATTTTGAAAGGGAGAAAAAAAAAAACAAAAAAACTCCCATGTAATAAAATCTATTTTCAAGGATAAATAAGCAATAAATTTTGGCTCTTATTACTTCCTGCCGCGACAACATGGAAACGATAATTTGAATAATTGTATTTCCCACTGAATTCTAGAAGACGTGCACAGAAAATGAAGTTACATTTATGTCCAGAAGCAAAACAAGGGGCCATCTCAGCATTTACTCAATGGATCAGGGAAACTGGACGAAAAACCTGATCGAGATGGGACGGTAAGGTAGCTTTTCGGAGAGGTGGATAGCATTATCCCGTTGGACGGTGAGATCCGACGCCGTCCTACACATCCGTTTCCGAGGATTTCTCCTCTCCTTGTTCATGTGAAGCTCTGTATAGTAACCGCTGTCGAGCTGGGGTAGGGGCAAAGAAACTTAATACGGTCGCATTCGTTCTCCTTAGTGAGGGAATGAGCATTAATTCCAGGGATGTTAACTGATATGGTCACTTGTCCCATTACTGTTGTGTATGTTTTATTCCGTGAGCTCGGTCGGGAGCTTGGAGCTTGTCTCGGCTGGGACGATGCCCCGCTGATGGGAGATAACTGGTTGGGGAAAATTCAGGGAGCTGACATGTGGGTCGAAGCCGGAACTCACCATTTAGCAGGGGAAAATCCCCACATCTCTCATCGATACACATGTACTATGTAACACATGTACGTAACTAATGACCGTAACAGTTGACGAGCCCGAAAACTCGAAATATATTTGTCAATCAATCTTCTCCTAGCGGAGCACCACCACAGTCAAACAACCTCGAAGCTCCCAATTAGTCTTCTGAGATGTATGGTAGAGTAGTGCATGTAAGAGGAAGAATGAGGATAGGACAAGGAATAGGAAGGAAAGATCGCGCGCGATTCGTGGCCAGTTTGTTAGGGTACTACTCCGGCATTGGCCGGGTGTCGATCGGATAAACTACGGAAAACTACCGACCAGAGCCGCCGGCTGTTAGAGTTCCCCTCCAGACAGCGAATGAACTCGCCATAGCTATTTAATTAGTGTCGAAAATCGTGCGTCTGCCAGAACTCGAACCCTAAGCCTTCTTGATCAACAGAACTATAGTGCCATCAGTTGATGCCCTGATCCACCTCAGCCGGTACCATTCCATTTGAAGAAAGGTGCAGCGCTTCTGATTGGGAAGTCGTAGGTACGAGTCCTGACGGCGGCTGGATTTTTGACACTAGCTTTTCAGCTAGGACGAAGTCAGTCGCTTTCTGGAGGAGAATTCTAGCTGCCGGCTGCTTTGATCGGTAATTTCTCGTGGTTTCTCTGATCAAAACCAGGAGAATGCCAGAGCAGTACCCTAACAAACGGGCCACAGACCGCGCTCGATCTTTCCTTCATCTTCCTTGTCCTGTCCTCTCCCCTTACACACACACACACTTACACTAACATGCACTACACTACCACATATTCCGGGAGACCGGTCGGGAGCTTAGAGCTTGTCTCAGCTGGGGCGGTGCCCCGTTGGTGAGAGAGTCCTGGTTAGGGACAAGCCCCACTATCCGACGGTAGGTCGGCGCCGGATCTCGCTATCCAGCGGGGGAAGATCACCGCCATCTCCCGCGAAAAAGCATGCACTACACTAACGGGACTAATGACCAAAGCAGTTGACGCGTCCGGAATCACTAACCAGCCAACCAATTGAGGAAACGGGAATAGGTCCGTGGCAGCGACGTGCTACCTTTGTAGTAGATAAAGAAGTAATACAAGACCATGGCGGTGGCTGTACCTGGACCCTTCTCGCTGTTACGTTCAAAGAAGAAGACAAACCGAAGAACGCAAATGATTTGTTTTTAACATGGCTCGGTCGTCCCGTCGTCGGCCCGAACGTACCGTGCTACATAATCGTTCCCCATCAAAAATAGTGAGTTTCTTGTGGCGTCGTTTATTTTCATCGACGGCTCGTGCACTTCCCCGTTGACCCTTCGGTGGCCTCACCGCGCGCCAGGAGCCGGCGTCTCCTTCCGCCTGGGGCTCCCCTCCCCTCCCCTCCCCCTCCTTCCCTTCCCCTCCCTTCCGCCACGCCCCTCCTAAGACGTCTTGTTCTGCAACGGGCGCGCGCGCGCCTTCGTTTCTGGCAAATGCGCTTCTGTGAGGAGAGGCGTCGACGAGGTGCTGCCGTCGCCGCCAGCGCCAACGGCCCCTCCCAAAATCCCGCCACCGACGAAACCATTGACCGGAAGAGGTGCCTCAAGGCATCAACTGATGTCACTGCAGTGCCTGTGACCGGGAGGTCCTAGGGTTACATTCCCCACGGTGGCAGGGTTTTCTATATTAACTCTACTGGGAGAGGTGGCTGAGGGCATCAACTGATGTCACTGCAGTGTCTCCGACCGGGAAGTCCTAGGGTTTCACTCCCCACGGAGGGCAAGAATTTCGACACTAGCTGGATAGCTAGGAGAAATTCATCTGCTGTCTGGAGGAGAATTTTAGAGGCTGGCTGCTCTGAGAGGTACTTTTTCTTGGATTCTCCGGTCAACACCAGGCGAATGTCGGAGCAGTACCCTACCAAACGGGCTACGGATCGCGTGCGATATTTCCTACCTCTTCCGTGTCCTGTCCTGTCCTCTCCCCTTACGAACACATTTACATGCACTACATCTACCTCCACCTCCGCCACCGCCTCCAGCTCCTCCACCACCACCATCAGTGCCTCAGCTAGTTTACCGTGACTGTCAGCACCACCGCCACCACTGCAGTTACTGCCATCACCCCTTCCTCCGCCTCCATCACCACTACAATTCTTCTATCACCATCACCGCTCCTCCATCATCATCATCATCATCATGGCTTGGATTCCAATGACCTAAAAATTCTTTGACAATAAACTATAAAATGACTTAAAATTAAGAGGAAATGGCCTATAAAATAAATGAGTTAAAAATAAGTGGAAGTGGCCTAATTTGCTTAAAAATGCCCAAACTTTTTTATGAATATGCTTTTATTCAATGAATTTTACAATATTAAATAAAATTTATTTATATAAAATTATATAAATTCTTTATTTGAGGAGGAAATGTAATCTTTAGGTCCGATCATCCAACCGTCGCGACGGTTTTGAAAGGGCGAGGAAGTTCCCGAAGATCCGTCTAATTTATTGAGTTTGAAAAGAACTGGACCTCAGTGCAAATCGTCATGAACTTGTTTGAGTATGTCATTGAAAATTCATGAAATGTTCACTTACGAAAAAACATTGAAAAGAAACAAAACGCGTAATAATGAAAAAAATGATGTAAAGAAACAGGAAAATTACCTAAATATTGAAAAATGGTAAAAAAATGACTAAAAATGATCCAATAATTATACATTTCTATTACCTGTATGTTATGATAAACATTCATTTACAAGTTAGCTACGTCTAGAATGCACCTGAGAAAATATGACATGTCATCAGAAACCGAGCCCTGATCATCACAACCACACTACGACCAACACAAATCCTTCTTCACCACCACCAACACAATCACCACCACCACCACCACCACCACCACCACCAACAGCACCAACACCACCAACAACACCACCACCACCATCACTAATAACACCAACACCACCAACACTAACACCAACACCATCTCACCATTAACACCAACAACACCAACACCGCCAATAACACCACCATCACGACCACCAACAACAACAATAATACCATCAACACGACCGCCACTAACACTATAATCAACACCAACACCATCACCAACACCACCAACACCCATACCAACAACACCATCATCACCAACAACACCAATAACACACCATCATCACAACCAACATCACCACCAACACTACCATCACAACCAACACCGTCACAGGGACCTCCTTTGACTCTACCTCTGTTTTCGTGTCCAGCTCACCATCTTTTTTCGCCGCTGCGGCAGTCACTGGTCGCCGGTCGAGCAAAAAACGCGTTGCACTGGTTGCGTAACCGATCCCCTCCCCCGATGGCGAATCCTCAGCAAGAGATCTAACAATGAAAGCCAGCAAAAACTTGAACAAAAACCTCTAACAATCAAAATGACGCTACTACGACTAAAAGCTATTAAATCGAGACCAGATTCCAATTGCTGCGAAAAGTAAAACAATGTTCACATTAAAATGTATACACATACACTAAATTTGAGACACTTAACATTGAAGTCGATTTCCAACACTAAATTTGTTCCACAGAAAACTGAAATACATTCCACACTGAAATCAAGCCCCATCGAAGTAGAATAAGATAACTTCTGAACATTGAAATAAAGATCTAAATATCTCCTGGAGTATTTACCGTTACGAGTATGGAAAACAGATGACCTTATCGCATGGTAGATTCGAGCTAAGAGTTTCAGTCGACTATCACAATCAAAATGTTTTGTGTAATATTTATTTATTTATTTATTTATTTATTTTATTTATTTTACGTCAAAAAACCAGTTAAAAACTGCGTATGACGTGCTATGGGGAAAAGTGAATTGTGTGCACATTTTCAAAATTCTGTGATCCCTACACTAAGTCATATACTACTTAAATTTTGAATTTTTGAAAGGGAGAAAAAAAAGAAAGAAAAAAACTCCCATTTAATAAAATCTATTTTCAAGGATAAACATGTAATAAACATTATTTTGGGTGTAGGTAGCTAAAATTGAGGGCACTTGAATTTCCATGTCCCATTTTGGATAGTTCTAAGATTTTCGAGTATTGTGATAAATACACGTCAGGTCTGTCCATATATTCTGCACGTTATGTATTTTTATTTACTTTATGTCTAAAACAATTAAAAACTGTGTGTGCCGTGCTACGGGGACAAGTGAATTCTGAGCACGTTTTCGTAATTCTGAGATCCCTACCCTAAGCCATATTCTACTTCAATTTTGAATACAGAAAGAAAATGAGCGTTTTTTGCAAGAATTATTAACAAAATATTCGCTCCGAAGTAATAAAATCTATTTTCAAGGCTAAATCAGCAATTAATTTGAGCTCTTATCCTTCATCACGTCCTTTGTCAAGGAATAATACATCCTGCCACGACAACATGGAAAACGATAATTTGAATAATTGTATATACCACAGAATTCGAATTCTAGAAGACATGCCCAGATTATGAATTTACATTTGTTTCAAGGAGCAAAAAAGCATGTGAAGGTGGAATGAAGCAGCAATTTAGAGACTGAGAATTATTCTGTTTGCAATTGCTATGTGAAATAAGGATTTCTGAAGGAACTTGTTGATTCTAGTTATTTAATAAATATTTTTCATGTGATACCGGTGTGTGCTCATTCTCCGCCTTTTCCAGTGATGTTTCAGACACAAACTTTCGCCTCGCCCGGGGAGATACCAAGGAATTGGGGCCGATGCGCGAAGAGTATCACGCCTGCGACTAATGAGGGCAAATTTTACCCAAACATCGATACATCGATTTTCGATACGTCACTTAAGGGTTTACTATGTCGATGGAAACATCGACAAAAATATCAATGTTTTAAATATGAAAAAACAGATTGTATTTTTCTATCCCATTTCCATTTTAATTATAGTACTTAAGTTAGTTCTATTTTATTGTTTGATCAAAAAATTAAAAAATGTTGGAAATTTTATTGCTTATATCAGGAGAACTTTTTTGAAAACATCGATGTTTCAGAAAAAAACCATCGATGTGAAGAAAACATCGAACACAAAACATCGATGTTTCAGAAAAAAACTATCGATGTGAAGAAAACATCGAACACAAAATATCGATGTTAATATATCTATGTTTTAAAAACATCGATGTTTTTGCCATTCTTCCCCGCGATCCCCTGAATGCAAGAAGTAAGATAGTAACTATCTGCCGCTCGGGGAGATATCAGTGAATTGGGGCCGCTTCGCGACCAGTATCGCGCCCGCGACCTCCCGAATGCGAGGCAGGACTGGAGAGGAGCGGTGTTCTCGCTTAGTCGCTTCCCCGGTATGCTAACGAGCTCCCGCTTCTCCCGGAGAATGACGTAACGAACGGTGTTCGGCGACGGGGCGTGGGGACGCAGTCGCCGCCATCGCCTACGTCACTTCCTTCCTTCCGGCTCTTCCGGACTTCTCAGTTAACGAATTTTGTCAAATTAAATTTTATTGCTCGTGAATTTAATGGTAGAGGTTAACAACCCAGCATAAAACATCGATGTTTTAAATCTTTGATTGGATTGTGGTCGATGTATTATTAATATCCATGTTTTAATTTTGAACATCGGTGTTTGGAAACATTGACGTTTAGTTATCGATGTCACATCACCTCTCCGCTACATTCAGAAAGAAAAGCATTTTGTTGCAGTTTAGAATTTTTACAAAAGAACTGATATGTAGCATCTCTTAAGTTTCAACCGATATTTTCTTAAAGCACATTAAAAAATTTGAGGCACTAAGATTATATTAAAAATGACTTTATTTAACGTAGATTTTAGATCATTGACAGTACTGTCGCTGTCAGTAGGGACTCTGAACGGAAGGCCCTAGGGTTCGAGTAGCGATGGTGACGGTGCGGTATGCCAACTAGCGCTGCCCGCTTCTCCCGGAGAATGGCGTAATTATCGGCGTTTGGTGCCGGCGGGGCGTGGGAGGGGGGCGAGGCGGTGGGGGCGGCGGTGGGAGTCCGCGACGGGCACCCGCTGTTCGCGCGGGGCCGACGCCGCCATCGCCCACGTCACTTCCGGCTCTTCCGGACTCCGCAACTTCGGCGCAGCTGATGCACAGTGCCAACGCTAGGCAAATGTTTGGGGGACGAAGATTATATTAATACTGGTGTGTTTAATTGAAGCCGTTGACTCTGCGGTCACTTTGACTGAGGGGTCTTGGCTTCGACTGATTGATTGTTAGTAAAGCCGGGCGCGTCAACTACTGAAGACATTAGTCTCATCAGTGTAGTGCATGTTTTTTCATCGGGAGGTGGCGGTGATCTTTCCCCACTGGATGGCGAGATCCGTCGCTGACCTACTGTCGAATAGGGTTTTTCCCCCCAACCAGGTATGTCCTACCTGCGGGAAACCGCCTCAGCCGGGACAAGCTCTAAGTTCGCAACTGACCTCCCGGAATATGTGGTAGTGTAGATTTGTGCATGTAAGTGTAAGTGTGTGTGTGTGTGTGTGTGTGTGTGTGTAAGAGGTGAGGATAGGACAAGGAAAAGGAAGGAAAGATCGCGCGCGGTCCGTGGCCCGTTTGTTAGGGTACTGCTTTGGCATTCGCCTAGTGTTGATCGGAGGAACATGGGAAAACTACCAATCAGAGCAGACGCCCGCTAGAATTCTCCTCCAGACAGCGACTGAATTCGACTTGGCTTCGAGTCCCGATGGCGGCGGATAGTAGCTACATAACTGGGTCGGATTCAACCGCTGTCTTAAAGAGAATTCTAGCCGCTGGCAACTCTAGTCGGTAGTTTTCATGGTTTCTCGGATCAATACCAGGCAAACGCTGGAGCAGTACTCTAACAAACGGGCCACGGAGAGACCACGGAAATCTTTATTTCCTATTTCTTGTTCTATCCTCTCCTCTTACACTTACATGGCACGGAAATCGATAAAGCAGTCGAGCGTTTAGAGCTCGTTTCAGCTGGGGAGGTGCCCCTCTGGGTGAGATACAAGAAGGGGGAAATCCCAGCAAGCCAACGTGTAAGACACTGTCGGATCTGAGGTTGCAGCTGGAGAGGAACACCGCCACTTCAAGGGATAAAAATGATCACTACACTTACGGGACAAATGACCATAACCAGGGAGCGGAATATTGATGACTTAAAATCACCAAAAATCAAAACCAATTATCAATAAGATCGATTAAAATTCTTTGAAATGCCCTTAAAACAAAGAAAAATTACGTAAAAAATTGATCAAAAACAGTTCGGATTAAGAATGCAGATGTTGGATACGTTATTGATGTAGTCGAGGCTCCTTCCATTTGTTAGAGTGAACTCTGCATGCACACATTTGGTTTGAACTGTTCTTTGCCAGGAAATCTCTGTCTTTAGTTATTCCGAAATCGGCCGAACCGGCAATGGCGCTGATATACGTCACAAGAATAACGTTCTTACAACGGCTCTCAAAACAATTTCTGAGCGAGCATATCGAATAGACTGCTGAGTAATCCAGTGCAGAACATTTGTTTCATTTCTTAAATATTATTTGAAACAAGTACTATTAAAATTGGCATTAAAATTGATGAAATCAGTGAATAATGCATTAGAAATGACGAAAATGGTACAAAATGACTTATTAATGGGAATCGACAAAAAACGCAAAGTAATTACCTATAAGAATGTGCCATTTCGTTTTGTCATAACATAAAATGAATTTCTCAACTAAACGGCACTGTTCTAAAGTGAAAAGAAAAAAAAGGCATTTCATTAAAATGTGCCCCCCATCCATAACAATTGAATTGTTTATTTCAGAAACCCGTCAAACGCCAAATTTGTCATGTCCAGAAAATTGAGAAAAAGTGTCCCAGTTATTCGATTTCAAAAGATTTTTTAATATTAAGGCTGTTAATAAATGATTATTTTTCAGGTAAATATGGAATAAGCGATGTGTATATTCTCATGGAACAATATTCCACCGCTAAAGCGCATTTTAAATTGGCGTTTGAAGGGTTTCTGAAATAATCGATTGAATTGACGTGAGAGGAAACACCACTCGAGCAATCCTGTTTTCTGTGGTTTCTCCTATCAACACCAGGCGAATGCCGGAGCATTACCCTACCAAACGGGCCACGGACCGCGCGCGATCTGTTCTTCCTATTCCTTGTCCTTTCCTCTCCCATTACACACACACTTACACTAACATGCACTACACTACCACATATCCCGGGAGACCGGTCGGGAGCTGAGAGCTTATCCCGACTGGGGCGGTGCCCCGTTGGTGGGAGAGTCCTGGTTAGGGGGAAACCCCACTAGCCGACGGTAGGTCGGTTCCGGATCTCGCCATCCAGCAGGGGAGGATCACCGCCATCTCCCGAGTAAAAACATGCACTACACTAACGGGACCAATGACCGAAGCAGTTGAGGCGCCCGGAAACACCATAAAATCAATCAATGAATCGAGCAATCCGGTGTTCGCGCCCACTGTGTGTCTCACCGCTGCCGACGTCTGCTGCATGAGGGCGTTTCCGCGTGGCGTCGCGGCGATGCTGGGCGATGGGGGCGGCGCCTCCCACTCCGTCGACTCGCGGCCGCGAAACTCCCCCCTCCTCCTGCCCCGTGCACGGCCTCCTGCTTTCTTCTCCAGACGCCGCCGCCGCCGTCGCCGCCACCGCTTCGCTGCTAGCCGGCGTCGGCGCGCAAACCATCCGTCTAGCGGGCGACAACCGCCGGTCCGCGGAGAATCAATGTCGTTTTTTTTCGAAACGGCGACTGGGAGCGGGGGCACAGTGCATCAACTGATGTGACTACAGTGCCTCTGACCGGGAGGTAATAGGTTCGAGTCCCGACGGCGGCAGGATTTTTGACACTTGCTTTTCAGTTAGGTCGAATTTAGTCGCTGTTTGGAGGAGAATTCTGGCGGCCGGCTGCTCTGATCGGTAGTTTTCCATGATATGTCATATCAACACCAGGCGAATGCCGGAGCACTACCTCAACAAGCGGGCCACGGACCGCGCGCCATCTTTCCTTCCTCTTCCTTGTCCTATCCTCTCCTCACACTAAAATGCACTACAGTACCACATATACCGGGAGACCGGTGCCTCGCTGGTGGGTGATACCAGGTTGGGGAAAATCCCGCTAGTCGGCGGTAGGTCGGCGCCATATCTTGCCATCCAGTGGGGGAAGATCACCGCCACCTTCCGATGAAAAAGCACACGCTACACTTACGGGAATAATTACCTCAGTAGTTGACGCTATCGATCCCTAACTATCCTCACTGACCTATCACTAACAATCAATAAATCAAAACAGCGATGTTTTTATAGAAACATCGATGTTTTAAACCCTTCTTACGTGGCTCAGGGTATCGATTTCCTCCCTCTATCGAAATTGTCATTCGACACCGACCTGCATGTTGGTTTTTAGGATATTTACCCCTTATTGTATCTCTCTCTTATATATAGTTTTTGATTGATTGATTTGTTTGTGTTTCCGGGTGCGTCAACTGCTTCGGTCATTAGTCCCGTTAGTATAGTGCATGTTTTTCTCTCGGAAGTTGGCGGTGATCTTCCCCCGCTGAATGGCGAGATCCGGCGCCGACCTACCGTCGGCTAGTGAGGTTTCCCCCTAACCAGGACTCTCCCACCAGCGGGGCACCGCCCCAGCCAGGACAAGTTCTAAGGTCCCGACCGGTCTCCCGGAATATGTGGTAGTGTAGTGCATGTTAGTGAGAGGACAAGGAAGAGGAAGGAAAGATCGCGCGCGGTCCGTGGCCCGTTTGGTAGGGTACTGCTCCGGCATTCGCCTGGTGTTGATCGGAGAAACCACGGAAAACTACCGATCAGAGCAGCCGGCCGCTAGAATTCTCCTCTAGACAACAGCTGAATTCGACCTAGCTGAAAAGCTAGTGTCGAAAATCCTGCCGCCGCCGTCAGGACTCGAACCTAGGACCTCCTGGTTAGAGGCGCTGCAGTGACATCAGTTCATGCACCGAGCTACCGCTACTGGTCTCTCTACATATAATGTAATGTATTATATATATATATATATATATATATATATATATATATATATATATATATATATATATATATATGACTTTAAATGATGTTTTTAACATTAATAATGTCGAGATCCCAACATTCCTTTTTGCCGACAACCAGCTTATTGTAGGAAAATCTGAACATGAAATTTAAATAGCAGTTCACAAGCTTAGTCAGATTGCTAATGAATATGAGCCTTTAAGAGCAAAGATAGTTGTATATAGCAAAATAATTGAACAGATTAATGAAGTTAAATATCGTGGATATCATTTTAATGATATTAAATCGTGAGATATGAAAATAAAGCCGAACAATTTCACATACTTTTGTGAAACGTTACAACGAACACTAAAGCATAATGTGCAAAAAGAAACCCTACTTAGATTTTACAAAGTTATTGCATTGCCTTTATGGAAGCGAGAGCTGGCCATTAACATCAGATCACCTGCGTTGAATTCAATCTGCAGAAATGAGATTTCTTCGTTTTGTGGCAGGATATTCATAATTAGACCACAAAAGAAGTGTGGAGATCTGAGAAGAAATAAGTATTGAGTCTGTTATAATAAACAAATACCGAGAAAACTGGAAAGCTCATGTTCTGAGAAAGCCTAAACATAGAATAAGTAAAATGATCCTTCAATATGCACCTAAAGGAAAAAGAAGTGTAGACGTCCCATGAAGAGATGGGATGAACAATTTCGAGACGGAACAGATCAAGAGGTCTAATCCTTGCTGTCGATGATGATGTATCTCTCGCACAGTCGCAGCGTCCCAGCTACGACAAACTCTAGCTCCCGATATAACCTTAGACTAGGGCGCGTTCAGCCGCTGTCTGGAGGAAAATTTTAGCGATTGGCTGCTTTTCATTAAACCTATTTATTTATGATTGCTTATTGATTACAAAGAGCTTATAACGAAATAGGAATAATACAGAGAAAGCAAAGATAACGGACGTTTCAATGTTCAAGGCTTTTATGGCAGTAAATTGCCGGGCTTTTGGGTTTTACAATATACGTATGGTATTTGTTACATACTGCAATGTAGCTGTGGAATTGTCAAAGTGAGGTGAAATTGTAAGAAGAAAATGCGTACTATTACCTTTTTTCCCTTTTCCGTAGATGATGAAAAATTTGTGAAAATGTAGGACATTTCTTATTGTCATTTTTTAAACCAGGTAGCTGAAATGTAACAAGGCATGCAATGTACTTCACTAAGGTGAATATTTACTTCAATTATTTCTTCCGAAAACTAAAGTAGTTTATACTATGATTGTACAAAAATATTTTTTTTCATTCCACGCATACTACTCCTGAAATTTTATCAAGAAAGTTTTTAACAGGAAATTAAACATTGTTAATATTAACTGCAAATAAAGTGCAAATTTCAGATTTTTTGGTCATAATAGTATATTTTAAAAGCATATTTCAAGTTTTTTAGGGAATCTTCTCCTTACTTATTACTCATTTTTACTTTCTCGTATACGTATGTATATACGGAGTAATATACGTAGTTTAGAGAAAATTACGTAATGCTGCGCGGAAAAGCGGCGAATTTTCGACAGAGAAAAATTCATTACCGGGCCGAGAAAAGAAGAAAGTGGATAAATCGAGTTGCTAAATTAAGAAAAAAAATCCCCTAACACGTCATGTAGCCATAATCCCTGTTTTATGGGTCCTCCCTACCGAAAAACTAATTGAAAGTAAAACGTCCATCCGTTCGTCAGTGAACACTGAGAGCGCCGAAACCATAGGTAGGATTTTTTTCCAAATTGAAGAAACCCCTATCCATCTGGCTCTAATTGAAGCTTTGCGATTTTGAAAAATATTCTTTAAAATTTGAGGGTACTTTACATAAAGCTGCCGGGACATTTTCAAAATTTTCTCAAAAACGGCTCTACATTTTTTTAAAGACGAATGTCTGGTGCAGTTGAATGCATTGTGACCACTACCGCCCGACAGAATCAGCCATTCACGACTATACTCATCATCGCCGTTCACAGATTCACTCTCAAGGTATCCTAATGGTGCGAATTACGTGGTACAACACTGGCAAAAAGGTTTCTTCCGCTTTTGAAGTGTTTTCTCTGTCTCCCCTCCTCTCATTACAAGCGATTCGAGGGCAGTGAACTAAATCTTTGGACAGGGGCAGTACTTAAAGAAACCGAGCAAACTTGATGCTTTTTCGGGGTGTAAGATCCACACTGTGCTGTCTGCTACCATTTCTTGGATGTGGATCTGCGTAGTTCGTGACAGTAAGAAATGAGATCGTGGTCAATTAAGGAAGAAAGTTACAGTATGAAACATAAAAACGATGATCTAGAAAGAAAGAAAAATTATAGTTGTCTGAAAGATTAGTCATCAGCGAAGATAGGCTCCGTTTTTATTTTCTCAATTTTTAATTTTTATTTATTTACATAAAAGATAACTTACCTGTATCTAATATTGATGGAGGGATAAAAACTAAATTAAATGTCCAGAAGCAAAGTAAGGGACCATTTGTTCTATGGATCTAGGGAAAGTGGGTGAAAAATCCTGTATTACCGTCAGTTTCTGAAAGTTGATTATAGTGTTATTTCCAGATAGTAGCGCGGTAAAGTTGTTATACATAACAGAAATACTTTTTTGGTTGCTTTATAGTAATATTTCTTAATACTTTTAGAGAAAGGACAACTCGTTCTTTTAACACTTTCTTTACTCCACAATATAGGGATGTTTAAACATTTCTAGTTTCAAATATTTGCAAGTACCCAGTATTACGTTGATCATCCAAATAACCTTAAATGTAATTAAATAAAACTCTAAAGAATGAACCGTTGTATATTGAAAGAATATTGAATGCTTTGTAACTATTTAAAATAGCTACTTATGAGAATTAAGCCTCCAAATCATTGTCGAAAATAAATAGTCTCTTGTATCTCTTATCACCCTGCTCAGTTCGTTGGAAGCATCTCAACAATTTCCTTCCTGTGGGGAGGAAGTTTCTGAATAAAGATAAAAATACGAAAAAAATGTCAGAAATATGATAATTATTCGTATAAAGTAATGTAGGCCTTCATGAACCGCATGATTATGGTTATTTCGTTCCATGAAACGATGGTCCATCAGCAGGGAAAAGAATAATTACATTCGTATAAATAATTCGTAAACTTAAAATGAATGGTAATGGTGCACTAAAACGTTTTCGGTAACCATTTCAAAACTTAAAACATCTTCGATGAAGACCTAATGTGGGCTATTCACACAAAATTCAATTTGGTCCCTTTTACCCACCTCCATTGGGTTTATCGTGAAGTATCTCTTGGTTCACAGGGCAAATTCTGAAATGGCCCCTTGCATTGATTCTCGACATTTAAATGTAGCAAAAGTACCTATTTAAAACTATCTTTCCTTTGTAACAACATGCCGTGCTTAGAAAATGATGCCAATGATCCATTTTGATCTTGTCCCATATTCGTATCCTTTTGCGAGTTAATTAAAAGCAACTTGTTTAAAAATTGAGTGAAACTTCATAAATATTTTAATACTGTTTTTCAAATTTAAAAACATACACTTGCGATTAATTCATCATTCATGCATGATTTTTATGAAATATTTTAATAATTGTTACAAAGAAATAGTGAAATCGTTCATTTTCATTTAACACTTCCACTTGTTTCATTTTTGTCACAATCTCGGGGTCTTCTCCTCGTGAATGCAAACACATTTTTAAAATGGTCTCTAGAGGTCTTTTCATGCAATTTCTCAGCAACATTAGAATTGAAGGTCTTATTGCTGAGGAAAAACTCATCACCATTATAATTTTCATTCTGTCAATGGTTCTCTCACTTTATTTTTTCTATAAGTTTTTGCTTTATATTTACTACTGAAGTTCATTTCAATATACACGCTTTACAATTCAGTACACATGAACAACTTCACTATTGGCGGAATATCCATTAGTACATGATTGGCAACAGGAAAGAAACTTAAATCTTCTACCTCCCCCTTTCGTGTCCTCCCAAACATCTCTACTTTCTTTTCATGTCTGGGCTTGTTCGAGGCGTTTGCCGATCTTTTTCCTGGATGCTTTCCTTGATGCACGGTCTTTTCTCTATGATAGAGATAAAAAAGACAGTCTGATATTCAAAATCAATTGAAAGTGTTTTCTTATTTGAACCAGATTTTGATGTTTAATTTTTTTTTATTAAAATAAGTTTTTGGTTAAAATATGTATCAAGTTTTGGCATTTTTGCCTTGCCGTACGTGTATGTTCCGTTCCGTGCGTGTAAAATTACACGGGTTTGCTACGTTTACCAACAAAAAGTTCACACAATACAATAAAGTATATTTATGTATATGTTTCATAATTTACTAATGGTTTATTAGTGTTCACGTAGGCCGAAGTTAAAGTTAAAGATGCTCATAACCTTATACCCTACTGTTGCAGTACGAATTGTTAATTATTATCAGCATGTGTAACCATGTTATGTTGCTTTAATGCTCTTGTCGGAAATATTAAAGATGACTAGAATTTCTTGTCTTTCATACGTACGCAGACGGTGCAGAGATCGAAAATTAATTAATAGAATGAGCGCCTTGGTGGGTTCTTTAACCAATATTTAATTAAAAGTGTCGTAGATATTTCCGTTGAAATTCAAATCTTTAAATATTAATAGTTTATCCGCGTTTGAGAAAATATCTTATAAGATGCATCACTGCACTCAATGTATTGGAGAAATATTTTCAACATCAGACGTAACGGCGAGTTAAGTACTTCTTGGAATTACCTGGTCGAGAACCTGTACAGATAGATGAAGCTACAGGTTCTTGTAATTTAGACCAGTAAAAATGAAAGTAAACTACGTCGTGGTCTTTGTCAAGGTTGGTGCGGCAATGCTTTAATAGTACTCGTTATGCTTTGAGTACACTACACTTCTGCCACTTTCTCTTTCCATCGCAGGCTGAAATATTCCTCTTCGGTAATGCCGCTGGTCACGGTGATTATGCTTCTCTAAGGAGCGGAAGCACTTGGTGGAAACACAATTGACTCCTCGAATTTTAATGAGAGACTGTGATTAAGACGAAACGGAGGATGTTTTTCAGGTAGAAGCATCAACATGTAACTTAGTTACTCTCTAATATTGCCAATTGAATAGGGGTGAATATCAATAGACCGGAATAGTATCGACATTTGATAATGTTTTATTATTCTCTAACGGTTTAAAACTTATTTTATTGTGTAATTGTCACATATTTAACTACCTTAGTCAGATATCTTACAGAAACAATTTTTTTGGCCTGTAGTTTCATTACATCTTGCATTTATACTTGATCAAGTCTCTTCTTTTCGTGTATTCGTAATGTAATTTGAAGTTATGTGAACGTCGTGAGTTTGTGCCCGTGTTGTTACGGACTCATCCTCGACATGATGTTACAGTAACTTTATTGATAGAATGTCTGAAAAGTTTATAAATTATGTAAATTAGTGTTTACTTTCTTACCCAAAACAGTATTGTGTCATTTTTGGTAAAAATTATATACTGCTATGAATGTTTCATGCAAACATTTCATTACCATTCTCGGTGCAAAAAATGCAAAATGCGAAAATCTCTGGTGTATTAATCTTGTTGAGTAGGTAGAAAGTCACATAATTTATTTGACATTTTAGGTTCGGATTAATCTGGCTTTTACCAGCTAGCGGTGTTCCCAGACCTGGGTCGCTTTTATTTATTATCCATTCCTGGGTAAACTGATGGCAAATTTTACCAAAACATCTATTCATCGATGTTTCGATACATCGCTAAAGGGTTCACGATGTCGATGAAAACATCGGCGAAAAAACATCAATATTTTTAATTATAGACTAATAAACATGCTATTTTCCTATCCATTTTTAGTTACAGTACGTAAAAGGGATATATTTTTGTTTCGATACCAGCATGTTATCATTGTGTTAATAAAAATTATTATCGAATGTTAAGAATAAAATTAACAATAAAGAACATCGTGTTTCGCTACTTTACCGTTTAGTCACTTCCATTCATACACCATCGAAGTCAAACCACCTACTATTCCCTCAGATTGCACAGGCGATATATGCAGCGTGATTCAGAGGATAACTCAAAACAACAATATTGATGCGGATTAATGCTACTCTACAACGTGCCTAAACCCCTTTATTTAAAAAAATTAAAAACCGATGTTTTTACAACAAATATCGATGTGAAGAAACCATCGAAACCAAAATATCGATATTAATATATTGATGTTTCTGGTGAAAACATCGATGTTTTTAAAACATCGATGTTCTTTTGCCATCCCTATTCGTGGAAGTGAAGGAGAAACGTGGCGAGCACAATATATCTCCATCTTCTTACCTAGCGTTCATGACTTGTCTGAGAATTTTCTTTCGTCACACAGCAATAAAAATTGAGACGATTTGCATTAGAAAGCTACAGCTTCATTTTGTGCCCCGGCTGGGAAACGAATACTGAACCGCCTCACAGAAAGCTGGCTCGCTTTCCAAGAGCTACCCGAAGGGGCCAATCACGCGCTTTACGTTATTTAAAAAAATGACTAAATTATAGAACAACAAAAACGTGTAGAATTATTGCTGTTCTTATCAATTATTATTACTGTTTTAAAACAATTTTATGTTATGTTAATGTGTAAACATCTTGAACTCTAAATAAATTATAGTGTTTTGCCTCCAGGTATCATAGAACCTACTTGCAGAAACAATAAATATCAATACCTATCTATTCCAAGGGCTAGTGATTCAAGGCGCGTCAAATAACGAAGTCATTAGTCCCGTAAGTGTAGTGCATGTTTTTCATCAAAAGATGGCGGTAGTTTTTCTCCACTGAATGGCGAGATTCGGCGCCGAGCTACCGCCAATTAGCGGGGTTTTCCCCTATCAAGTATCTCCCACCAGCGAGGCACCGCCCCAGCTCTAAGCTCCTGACCGGCCTCCCGGAATATAAAGGGAGGTAGTGCATGTTAGGTGTGCGTGTATGTGTAAAGGGAGAGGATAGGACAACGAAGAGGAAGGAAAGATTACGCGCGGTCCGTGGCCTGTTTGTTAAGGTACTGCTCCGACATTCGCCTGGTGATGATCGGAGAAACCACGGAAAACTACCGACCAGAGTAGCCAACCGCTAGAATTCCCCTCCAGCCAGCGACTGAATTCGACCTAGCTCTCAAGCTAGTGTCAAAAAAAATCCCGCCGCCGTTGGAACTCGAACCAATTACCTCCCGGTCAGAGGCACTACAGTGACATTAGTTGATGCACTGAGCCACCGCTCCCGGTTCGGGACTATAAGGATATCAACTTCCCCCTCCAGGAAAAAAAAGACTTACGACACGTTATTGATCGGAGAAACCATGTTGACCTGTTATTGATAGGAGAAACCATGGAAAACTACCGACCAGAGCAGCCAACCGCTAGAATTCCCCTCCAGCCAGCGACTGAATTCGACTTAGCTCTCAAGCTAGTGTCAAAAAATCCCGCCGCCGTCGGGAATCAAACCTATTACCTTCCGGTCAGACATTAGTTGGTGCACTGAGCCACTGCTCCCGGTCTGGGACTATGAGGATATCTACTTCCCCTCTCCAGAAGAAAAAAAAAAGACTTACGACACGTTTCCTCAGCAAAGAACGACCCACGTCCGCCGGCGCACGTCCAGTTATGTCACGCGCTGCGAAGAGGCGCGATCGTCGGCGAAGGGTGAAGAAAGCGAGAGCCGGTTCGATTCGTGCGAGAAGAACTAGATCGATTGCGTCACGGCGCGTCGCGCGCGCGCGCGCGCCGCTCCGTGCGTCGCAATAAATCTTCCTAGACGAGCCTGCGCACAACGGCGCGACGCTGCGGCGCCGTCAGCAACGCAGATGTTTGCCCTTTTGCAGCCGGGCGGTCGCCACGGCGACTGAGAACGGCGAAGGCTGAACACGTTGCACTGGAGGCGTGCACGAGGAAGTCAGGCAGTGGGGACTGGTGTGCCAATAGACTGGACCGGGAGCGGTAGCTCAGTGCATCAACTGATGTCACTGCAGCGCCTATGACCGGGAGGTCCTAGGTCGAATTCGTCGTCCTGACGGCGGCAGGATTTTCGACATTAGCTTTTCAGCTAGGTCGAATTCAGTCGCTGTCTGGCGGAGAATTCTGGCGGCCGGCTGCTCTGATCGGTAGTTTTCCGTGGTTTCTCCGATCAACACCAGGCAAATGCCGGAGCAGTACCCTACCAAACGGTCCACGGAGCGCGCGCGATCTGTCCTTCCTCTTCCTTCTCCTATCCTCTCTCCTTACACACTTACACAAACATGCACTACACTGCCTTGTGTTCCGGGAGATCGGTCGGAAACTTAGAGCTTGTTACGGCTGGGGCGGTGCCCCGCTGGTGGGAGAGTTCTGGTTAGCGGGAAACCCCGCTATCCGACGGTAAGTCGGCGTCGGATCTCGCCATCCAGCGGGGGAAGATCACCGCCATCTGCCAGAAAAACATGCACTACACTAACGGGACTAATGGCCAAAGCTGTTGACGCGCCCGGAAACACGAAAAAATCAGTCAATCAAAAAAACAACAGACTAGACGTTGCACCTTCATCCAATGACAGTAATTTAATTTCCAAAATTTAAATACGAATCAATTAAAACTAAGTGAAATAAAAGTCTGGTGTCGAAGTTGCTGTTACAGCAGACGTGACACAATCAGGAACGAAGAAATAAGAATGAAAATGGATGTAAAGGAATCTATCCTTGACGAAATAGAGAAAAAGCAAATCGTTCGTATGGTCACATTATGCTAATGACGGACGAAAGATGGCCAAAGCGAGTCCTTCAATGGGTATCGACAGAAAGACAGAAGAGAGATAGGCCCAGACTTGCATGGCAGCAGGGAGTGCGAGAGGCTATTACGGCAAAAGAAATGCAGGAAGATCCATGGAGCGAAGACACGGCGACAGTTGTAGAGCCGTATACACAACACAACTACCTATTATATATATATATATATATATATATATATATATATATATATATATATATATATATACACCACCCGTGCACGTGGTTCTGGCTTTGTTTTCCACTGGGAATTCGACTCCAGCATATTGCAACGAGCACTACTGCTTCGACACGTTTCACGCGAATAAAATTATTTTATTTCAAAAACTTCACTACCCTGGTATATTTGGCAATAATGAAAATATTAGACACACGTTCGTATTCACGAGTACGTTCGCAAACCGCTGGTCAGCTGCAGCCACACAGGGACTTCCATCCAGAACGGCCACCTTTACACAAAGAACTCATGAAATGTACGTTTTGAATCAACAAACCTAATATCAAATAAAAACAAATCTCCAAATGTCAAACCCAATGCACCAAATATCGCCAATAATTGACTGAACCTGTGTACTTTCATTAACAAGCGAAAATCATAAAACTACATTGCAGTGAGTCAGACGAAGACAGAATATGGGAATTCCCCTTCGATTCCCTCCGTCCCCGCACAGTGCTAGAGTGCCTCCTGTCTGGTTGCCCAAGCAAAAGCCCGTATGCTCCTCGTGTTAAAAAAAGAGCCAAAGAGTAAAACAAAAAATCCATTTATACAGCCAAGAGCGTGGTGCCATTCTTGGCAAGGCACTAGACACCGGAGAGTGTGTCGTGGGACTCTGTTTGGTTTCAAAATGATTTCATATACACTAATATATGATGTGATGTATTGAATATTGAATGTCGTTAAAAGGAGGATGTATATTTCTAAGATGTTATGAGATATTATTTTCCATTTTTGGGGGGTTGTGCATCTATGCAACCGAAGCACGAGCCACCACTACCGTGTACGGCTCGCAGCGAATGATAGAAGATTGAATTACGAAGACTATTACACTCTTGAGATTGAAACCAATAGTGTTTAACTATACATACAAAATGCCCCAATCAGCGCAGTGTATCTGTTTCTCAAAAAGTATATCTCTGTCTCTGTCGGATTTTTCTTACCACTCCTCCCTACTGGCCAATCATAGACTGTGATTCATCTCCCTTAGGAGGTGGAAAACATCGATCGCAATGTCAGTGTCCAATAAACCGCGTATGTACTGTAACATAACCTCTGATTTTAATATAGCTTTGAGTTATTTTCAATATTTGGCGTATTTTGGAACTCTGGACATAATTTCACTCTTGGAATAGTTCTATTAAATACCACTCGCGCTTTGCAAATATTCAGATAAATTCCCTCCTCGCTTAGCGAGTCGGGGATTTATCGACAAGTTCCAAAGCACTCCTGGTATTACCTTTGCTAATTTAATTGTTGGTACATTTTTAACCTCTTTGATTAATTTATGTTTCCGCACCGGTCAACTGCAGTAATTATTATTCCTTTTAGTGTATTGAATGTGATATTCAACAGCTCATAACAAAAAATTCACATACAATACATCTACATTATTTTACAACACTTTGCCAGATGACATTAAACGATTATATTCGATAGAAAAGTGAAATCGTTTCTGCTGCATAACTGTTTCTATACAATTAGAGACTATACTGAGCATCACAAGGAAAGTAACATTAATTTTAACAGTGATATTTAATGTATTATTTACCATTGGAGTATAATTCTAAACAATATGTAACAAGTATTGTATCGCAGCTTCTGGGTCAATGACCCCCAACTCGATCAGGTTTTTCGTCCAGTTTCCCTGATCCATTGAGCAAATGCTGAGATGGCCCCTTGCTTTGCTTCTGGACATAAATGTAACTTCATTATCTGTGCAAGTCTTCTAGAATTCAGTGGGAAATATAATTATTCAAATTATCGCTTCCATGTTGTCGCGGCAGGAAGTATTATTCTGAAGGACAACATGGATAAGAGCCCTAAATTTATCGCTTATTCTTCCTTGAAAATAGATTTTTGTTACATGGGAGCTTGCTGTTTTTCCTCTTCATTCATTCAAAATTCAAGTAGTATATGACTTAGTGTAGGGATCACAGAATTTTGAAAATGTGCACACAATTCACTTCTCCCTATAGCACGTCATACGCAGTTTTAACTGTTTTTGACTGTTTTAGATAAATAAATAAATGAATAAATAAATAAATAAATATTCCTAGAGATGGATTCTTTCCCCAGATGGTACGATTCCGTGCCGACATACTACGTCGGATGTAGGGGGGCTTGTCCTCCAGCTCTCTCTCCCAGCGGCGAACCGCCCCGGCCAGGACAAGCTCTACGCTCCCGACTGGTCCACCGATAGTGTGATAATGAAGTGCATGCAGTGGCGGCTCATGGTCATGCCATTAGGATGTGTAACGTTTCTCTTCTTTCTCCCTCCCCCCTTTCTCTCTCTTTGTTTCTCTCTTTCTCTCTCTCTCACTCTCTCTTTCTGTCTCTTTCTCTCTCCTTTCTTTCTCTCTCTTTCTTTCTCTCTCTTTCTCTCTCCTTTCTTTCTCTCCCCCTTTCTCTCTCCTTTCTTTCTCTCCCTCTTTCTCTCTCCTTTCTTTCTCTCTCTTTCTTTCTCTCTCTTTCTTTCTCTCTTTCTCTCCCCTTTCTTTCTCTCTTTCTCTCCCCTTTCTTTCTCTCTTTCTTTTTTTCTCTCTTTATCTCCCTCATTCTCTCTCATGTCCGATAACGTGCCGAACAGTACATCTTCCCTGTTTCTTTTCAGCAATTTTTTCTGTAGCTTTTTCATTGAAGTCATTGGTTTTTTGCGTTTAATATTTTCAACGCTATTCATTGTTAGTTGCACAAACACTCAACAGAAATACGAACTCTCTGACTTCGGTTTATCAAAACTCATTGAAACGTAGCCTAATACATACCTTTCCCAAACACTGATGGGTTTTGAATACATCGGAATTGTTTGGTAATAGCAACTCACTTTAAAACACAAGAAAATACACATATAAACTTATTTTCTTTTTTCTTTAATGAATGTCTGTCAATTCTTATTAACACAACCTGTTCCACTTTTTATTTTTGGCATTATAGCGTATATTGTTACATATAGTATTTTTTGATTACATGACGTTTTGACTACACCTTATAGCCATCTTCAGACCTTATAAAATACAGTTGGAATATTACTTTACTAGAATATTTACATTATATACATTATTAATATAGTAAGCGTCCGTACTTTCGCTCGCAGTTCCTTCATTTCTGTGAATGAAATGAAGAAACAGAAAGGAAAAGGAAAGAATATTTTCTTTTGAAGCTTCTGTTGAGAAATATTATAGAGTACAGTCTGATTTTATTCCGAAAAAATAATATTTAAACGTGTTTTGTTAGTTAACCCTATACAATGTAGTGTATAAAAGTGTACTAGAAACGCTATGAATTATAAATTTTGTATGACGTGCAAGGAACATCCAAGTTAAATACACCGTAGGATGCAAAGCAATTGCCATATAACCTGATTATGTTTGACAGTCATAAGATGAGACAGGTGAGACTTCTTGCTACGTCAGGAGAATAAGGAGGTAAGTGTTCCTGTGGATGTCATCTTTTTCTCAATAACTGTAAATTTTTAGTGCCATCTGGGCGACATTAATCGATTAGAATTAATGTGAATCGTGATGAATAAATATTCTATGATCTAATGAACATTGAAGGAGTATGGAAGTGAACGTACGTCAATCACACCAGACAATATTTCAGAGTATATTGTAAAATTAGCGTTATACCAAGATATTGAATTTCATATAGTTAAAAATGTGATTTTTATGTATAAATCAACTTAATTCAGTGCCATAATTCAGTGGGGATAATGGTGACGTCAGCATCATCACCATTATCCCCAAAGAGTCTTAATGTCAATCAAGATCTCCTTGCACATCGATATTTTAATTTTAAACATCAATGTTTTGATGTTGATGGCGCATCCCTAGTTTGTGGTAGGATTTCATAGAGGTCTCTCATTTCTTCTGTTTCTTGTTTCACAATTGCTTCATTATCATTCACCCATCAAATCAATCATCCCAGGCATCATTCAAAAGGCTGGGGACTAGGAATAATTTTTGAGAAAAAATTCTGAGAGAAATATATGTTTTCAGCCTACTGATACTACAACAAACAAATAAAGAAAAAAAGACATCATCACATTCTTGAGCATACGATAGTAACATTCATAAATTGCGATTATTCTTTAATATATCAGGACGTGTTCTTCATTGTTTGCTATATAGTTTCAGTATAATCGTGTGCTGCATACAGGCAGTTGGTGAATCGGCCCAATCAGGCATTCAGTTTGTTGTAATATTATTGTGTTACAAGGTTTTGTTCTCTGTATTCAGTTAATAAGAAATCCGTTCAATATATTATTTCTCCATTTTCATCAAACACCTTCATTCCAAGAATGCTAATGTTGTTGATATTTTTAGTTGCCTTTTTCGTTAATAAACCGTAAAACGTTTTTGTCATTGACCATTTATTAATAGACTTATTTCGTCAAATGTACATTATTAACACATCCATGTTTCGAATTTGGTTTCAGATCAGTTTTAGGTAAATACTCTAAACGTCTTTAGATGTCAAACTATATTATTTGATGAAGTATCAGTTTGTTAATAAATTGGCCAACAACAGGATTTTGTTTTAAAACAACAGACTTAACACAAAATCATTCAACAATAAATAGTATAATCATCTTGATTTATTATTTTTATTTATTTATTTATTTTCGCACACCATGAATTCACTTCACAAGAATTGATTTATGTTATAAGACAATTGAAACACAAACACACACGAAATAAATAAATTAATAAACAAATAAAGAAAAAAAGACATCACATTCTTAAGCATACGATAGTAACATTCATAAATTGCGATTATTCTTTAATATATCAGGACGTGTTCTTCATTGTTTGCTATATAGTTTCAGTATAATTGTTTGTTTAATTTTTATTGTTTATTGTTATTTCTGAATGATTTATGGCGGGGCAATATTGAAATAAATATTTATCTTAAGGGAATATATATTTAATTGGTGATGTTGAGAATGAACCAAGCTTCTTCGCAAACCGTGCAAGCTACAAAGAAGCATAAGGACTTGAAAGCACGTGCTTTGCATGCTCAGTGGAAACCTTGAGTTCACGTGCGGTATCTTGCTAATGAAGCCAAGTAATAGTGAAACGCCGGGTGTTTGTTTATGAGATGGTGAAATGAATGTTGTACGGAACTAATTGCAAGTAATTTTAACTATGTAATGATGATATATCTAATGACAAAAAGAGAACTTTGTGTCAAATTGCTTAAATTAAAAACGTTGATTTCTTATTGAGATATAAACAAACCTGTAAAATTTGAAGATTGGTTTTTTCCTAAATATTACAATGGTAATCATTTTGCTCTCTTTCATATGAAAAATTTTAAATTCCATTTACTTCAAATATTTTCAAAAATATGAAAATTAAAAAAAGTTAGTGTAAAATAAGGAAAGGTACACAAAAATGTAAATATCACAACGGCTCTGATATTTTCATTCATAATTGGTTTCTAAATGCATTAAAACCGTATTTTTCAACATTTGTGACTGTTGCAACTAATAGATAGTAGCTACACGACCTACCGTCGGCTAGCGGGATTTCCCCCTAACCAGGACTCTCCCACCAGCGGGGCACCGCCCCAGCCGCGACAAGCTTTAAGCTCCCGACCGGTGTCCCGGAATATGTGGTAGTGTAGTGCATGTTAGTGTGTGTGTGTAAAAGGAGAGGATAGGACAAGGAAGACGAACGGGGTTTTCCTCAACCAGGTATCTATCACCAGCGGGGCACTGCCCCTAGCCGGGACAAGTTTAAGTCCCCAACCGGTGTCTTGGTATGTGTGGTAGTGTAGTGCATGTTCGTGTATGTATGTGTAAGGTGAGAAGATAGGACAAGAAAGAAGTTGGAAAGATCACGCACGGTCCGTGGCCCGTTTGGTAGGGTACTGCTCCTGCATTCGCCTGATGTTGATCGGATAAACTACGGAAAACTACCGATCAGTGCTGCCGGCCGCTAGAATTCTCCTCCAGACAGCGACTAAATTCGACCTAGCTGAAAAGCTAGTGTCGAAAATCCTCCTGTCGTCAGGACTCGAACCTTGGACCTCCCGGTGTGAGGCGCTGCAGTGACATCAGTTGATACACTGAGCTACCGCTCTCGGTGAATTATGGCACTACGCTCTCCCTTAAGGCTGTCAGAATAATGGAATGCTACGTCTTAGAATAACAGAAGGTGCGTCTGGAGAAGGAATGCATTGGTGCATGTGTTAATTCCGGGTCGGCATCAACGCGGCCATGAGCGGTGAGCCTACAAGTTCTCTGTTCTAACAAGACGTGGACTCATGGCTCAGGTACTCGTAACGGGAGGGTGCATGCAGGAATAATTGGATTGCAACACGTAACATTCTATGCAGTGACGCACCCACTGACAAGTCATTTACTCTACGATGAGGAGTTTTCACGCAACAACGATAAAAAGAGGTTTTTTATTTTATGGCGGTCGTTACGTTTCGGGCTAAAATAATAACTGTGCGCTTTCCTTACAAATGTCCCAGTATCAGTTGTAATGTAGCGATGAGAAAGCCCTTGTTATGAAGGCCAGTATTTGCGGTGAAGGGATGTCTTTGTGCTAACCACACGAACACTTTATCCCATGGTCGACAGGCTGGGACACCGCAGGTCGACCAAGGCCCGTAGAGGGTTGTAGAACCATAGGAAAGGACGGGTCGTTTCGTTTGGAGTGTTGATTTTTTATTTTCTCTTATTGATATTTAAATTGTACACAGTATGACTGATATTTCAGTTGAGTCTCTACTGTGGCAGAATTTTCGACACTAGCTACGTATTTTGGCCTAGATCAGCCGCTGTCTGGAGGAGAATTGTAGCGGCCAGCTGCTCTGATCGGTAGTTTTCTGTGGTTTCTCCGATGAATACCAGGCAAATGCCTGAGCAGTACCCTACCAAACGGGCCACGGACCGCGCGCGATCTGTCCTTCCTCTTCCTTGTCCTATCCTCTCCCCTTACACACACACTTACACTAACATGCACTACACTACCACATATCCCGGGAGACCGGCAGGGGACTTAGAGCTTGTCCCGGCTGGGGCGGTGTCTCGCTGGTAGGAGATACCTGGTTGAGGAAAACCCCGCTAGTCGACGGTATGTTGGCGCCGGATCTCGCCATCCAGTAGGGAATAATCACCGCCACCTCCCGATGAAAAATATGCACTACACTTACGGGACTAATGACCCCTCTAGTTGACGCGCCCGGAATCGCTAACAATTTATCTAACTCAACGTCGAGTTTTCTACATTTGCTAACCTCGCTTTGTTAAAATGTTTATTATTCAATTGTTTGTAGTTAAAATATTGGGAAAATAATCTGGAACTCAAGAGGAGATGCGCAGATAGTACTTTTGCGTCATACGTCATGTATAGTTTTTGATGAAATAAATCAAATGAAAATTTTGCTGCTCCAGGGCTACATTTTGCACCCATTCCATAGCAGCATTTCTGCTGGTGGTGTCTACGTCTTTCGTTTATTTGTAAATTTGCTAAGCATTATCGACAAAACGCGTTATTTCTATTATGTCTAATACGGCATGCATTTTCTTTGATTTCGTTAAAAAGAACGAAGCTATACGATTTTCATTGTTTGATTCCCTTTCAAAATGATGGTTGTTTAAATGGTTCCGTTTCATGTAATTTGCATGCTTTCAATGCATTGCATCATACACGGATGTGTGAGAAGCCTCGTGTCACATGGCGGAAACACAAATTGCTTTTCGTGGGACTCGAACCCTGAGCCATAAGCTCTCCGTTTTTATTTTATTTTTTTAAATCTAGGGCTTTTATCCAGCCGACAGCCGGTTGCCCTTTACGCCCCGATGGGACGCATATTCGACCATACACTAGACACCAACACACTTGCGGGCTCCTCTGATCTGGGGTCATCAGAACGCGAGGCCCTCCGCGACAACACACACACAGTCAAGGGACAAACAGCCATGCCCAAGGCGGGACTCGAACCCGCGACCCTTCGGACCGAAGCGCTGAGCCGGTACTCGCTCTTAGCCACCTCGGCCATCCAGGTCGGCTCTCCGTTTTTACACTTGTATATTAACATATGATCTGCGGTTTGAATAAATTATATAGTGGCAACGGAGATTTTGTGGTAATCCATGATAAAATATCGGGATATAGGAGATATAACGACAATCGTAGGCTATATAAATTTACTTTGCGTAAAATTCAGCCATACACATGTTTCGGGAAATTTTTCACTTTACTTGGAGCCACTGATGATGGGAAAAATGTCCCGAAACACGAGTATGGCTGAATTTTCCGCAAAGTAAATTTATATAGCCTACTCTTGTGGTTGATATCTCCTATATCCCGAATATTTCAATATATGATCATTTCTTAAAATAATTATATTCATATTAGATAACTAAATAAACCAAAAGAATACCTGGAAATGTTCATTTATGTATAAGTGGCGAAATTGGTAGCTCTTTTTTTAGAAGTTTTGTTTTTTCCGCGGGAAAAAATAACACGAGAGGCGTGTTACGATATGCTGATGAGTTGATATGATAGTGCATTTTTCCTCTTTCTGGACTGATTATGTAGCTGACAAATATCACGTTAACTTCCCACCCAAAGCGAGGACAAATTGAATTCATTTTTATGTTTCCGTCCATCGTGTAGCAATAGTCAGCTAGTATGTTATGTCACGCAGCATTCACTTCAGAACTCTACCATTTCGAAGCGATGTAACTGGGATAGATCGGCATTTTCGCGAGAATGACGCAAGCGGCTGTGGAGATTTAATCAGGCGGGTCACGTAAGAGTCTTTTACCCGACCGCAAGAACGCAAAGAAAGGTAATGTGCTCCTGTGTAACTGTGGATCCTACGTTTGTTCTTTCCTATTTAGAACTCAAGCTACTTGACTGTTTATGTTCACATTATCTCAGAATCTTCGAAAGGTGACTCAGCTGATGTCACTGCGGTCACTCTGACCGGTAGGTCCATCAACATCTAGATTATTAGAGATCACTATTGGCGTTAACGTTATAGAAACTACGAAGATGAAACGATATGGTGATGCTAAGGATGCTAAGGTGATGAAAGGACGAACACAAATACAATCATGCCCGAGGCGGGGCTGGAACCTGCGACCCTTCGGTCCTCGGTCACCACACCACTACCTTAGCGATCTCGGGCCGACAAATTGGCTCTTTATTTCCAATTTGCCGATTGTACTGAATGAGTAGACCGCTGTAAATTCAGAAATCTATACCCACCAAGATAATGACAGCCGAGGAAGACTCACAGAATTGTTGGCAGAGAAAATTCTAAGCGTAAGAATTCTTATCAACCTTAAAAAAAAACTTTTGCGCTGGTACGCCAATAAAACAACACACTTTCTATGTTAAAATCCTGTACGTGCGCAGAAGGTCGATATTACAGTCGACTGCTATATACTACGCAGTGCTTAGTGTCTAATAGCACTTAAAGCACGGTACAGAGTCCAGTAATCGACAGCAATATCTCGACCACTCTGCGCCTCTTCTGAATCTACGCATGCGCAATTCGAGCTGCGTGCGCGATGGAGAAGGTCGACATTGCCGTCCATTGCTGTGGTGTGTTTGAAGTCCCTAAAAATTTGCACAGCGTAGTGTAGAGCAGTCGACTGCAGTCTCGATCTTCTACGTATACATAGATGCGCAGAAGTGATGTAAAACGAACTGCGTGTGCGCAGAAGATAGATAGTCCGGTCGATTGCAATAACACTTTGCCGTGAAAAAAAACTTCGTAACAGGAAGTTATTGCACCCTCCAACGCTAAAGCAATCAAAAGCATTATCAATAGAGGGCGGATTTTAATGAAATGTCGTTTTTTTCCTTTTCACTTCAGAACAATGTCGTTTGGTTTAGAAATGCACTTTATGTTATGACAAAAGGAAATGACCCATTTTTATAGGTCATTATTTTGCATTTTTTGTCGATTTCGAGTAGTAATTTGTTACCTCTTCCCGTGATTTTCAATGCATTTTCACTTTTTTCATCGATTTTAATGTAGTTTGTTATGGTACTTGCTTCATATAATATTTACGAAATGCAGCAAATGTTCTTCACAGAATTACTCAGTAGCCTATTTGATTTGTTCGCTCAGAAATTGTTTTGGCAGCCGCTGTATGTATTTCTTGTGACGTATATCAGCGCCATTGCCGGTTCGGCCAATTTCGGGATAACTAAAGACCGATATTTCCTGATAAGGAACAGTCCAAACCAAACATTTGCAAGCTGAGTTCACTCAAACGAATGGAAGAAGCCTCGAATACATCAGTAACATATCCAACAGCTTGAGTTCTTCATCCGAACTGCTTTTGATAATATTTTTTTTACGTAATTTTTCTTTGGTTTTAGGTAATATTTAAGAGCATTTTATTGACCATTTTTGGCAATGTTTTAGGACATCAAAATCCTCCCCCTAATTATCCATGTTCTGCGCATGCGCAGTTCATGTTTGGCATCACTTTTGTGCATCTGCGCATGCGCAGAAAATCGAGATTGCAGTCGATCGCTCTCCGCTATGTCGTGCGAAAACTCGCTAATATTTCCCATTCTCGAACGTACGAAACAATCGCGAGCTGCCTCTTTACGTCACAGGGCAACCGACTGCACCGTGCGCTCGAGGAATGACGGCGGAGAGCATCGGAATGTGCGAGCATGCATGCGTGTGTATGACGTAAACGGCAATCGCCTTTTCGTCAGGAGGAGGAGGGGAGGGAGAAGCGTGGCTGGGCGTGGTAGGGCGGAATCCGCACCGATTTCTACGTTACGTGAACAGCAGAGCTTTGCGGCGTTCCGTTTCCTGCCGCCGCCCCCGCCACTACCGCCATACCTGGAAGTAGAAGCGGCTCCTGCCAGGACAGGAAGAAGTGCACGGGGCGTTGAAGAGGAAGAAGGGAACGAGGAAACGCGTCGCGTCGTCAAGGCAGAACTAGTGGTGCTAGAATTGCACATACTCTTTCACATTGTTTCTAAGTTTTTTTTTAATTTTTCGAAAATTTAAAATTTAAAAATGTGCCGCTTTTTAAGCGTTTATACGATGACAAAGTTTAAACAAAAAAATTGGAGCCATTTTTTGAATAAATGTGGAAAATTTTGTTGTGACTTAATATAAAATGCCACTCAAAATCAAAATATACGTTTCAAACTCGTATGGTCTCCGTGACGCCGCTACACCTGGAAGTAGAAGCGGCTCCTGCCTGGACAGGAAGAAATGCATGGTGCGTTGAAGAGGAAGAAGGGAACGAGGAAACGCGTCGAGTCGTCAAGGAAGAACTAGAGGCGCTATAACTGCACATACTTTCTCGCATTGTTTCTAAGTTTTTTTCGATTTTTCGAAAATTTAAAATTCGAAAAATGCACCGTTTTTAAGCGTTTATAATACTACTTGAGGACTAGAGACCGGAGTTTTATGTAATTACATATTTTTCGTCTTTCTACTTACTGTTCTCAAAATCGTAATCTTGGTGAATAGCCACTCATCTAACACAATACCTAATTTTTTAGTTAAATATTTTTACATGTTTAGTGCTATGTTACATATTCTACATATTTCGCTGTATAATATAATATCGCTGTAATGTTTTTTTATTCTATCAGATTTCTTCAATATTATTACATTTTTTAATGAAAAAAGTACCAATTTTTTTAAAAAAATTAACATTTTCTCTACATTATTGGTGATATCTAAGTGTAAAAATGATCATTGATGCCGTTTCGTGACCTTAACCTTAATTTCCGAGAAATGTTGGCGATCGCCAAGGAGTAACACTTCGATGAGAAGGATGCACGCTCAGTGATTTTTTGTTGGTCGTATATCGCCAGTTTGTATCAACGGTTGTATTGCTCTAGGTGCATGTAAACACCTTGGCTGGCTGCTAAACTACACACCTGGACAACAAAAGGTGAGGTTTCTACTAACGCGAAAGTTCTATGGTGCAAAGTGTGCATCAAATTGTGCTCTCAACGTGATTTTTAAAATGTTTGTATTATTTTTGAAATTTGTTTAGGGAATTTTTTATATGCATTTTCACTAATTTCATCTCTTCAATGCCATTTTAATGGTACTTCCTTTTTAAAAATTTTATTTAACCAGATCAGTGGGCTTACCACTTTGCAGGTGAGTATTTGTTTTAACTATGTACTATAATAGATATAATAGTACTTCCGTGAAATAATATTTACGAGATGCAACAAATGTTCTCCACAGAATTCCTGATGGCCCTTTTGATTTCGTCGCTCATAAAGTGCACCGTAAGCCGTTATGATTGTGTATCTAAGGTGCCTGTCACACCTATCAATCACCGCCATTGTCGGTTCGGGCGATTCGGAATAACTAAAGACAGAGATTTCCCGGTAAAGAACAATTCTCACCAAAAGTTTGCGAGCTGAATTCACTTGAACGAGTGGAAGAAGCCTCGATTATATCAGTATCAAATTCAACACTTGAGATGTCCTTCAAAATTGGTTTTGGTAATATTTTTTACGAAATTTTTCTTTCTTTTTAGGTCATTTTTAAAACATTTTTAGAGCATTGTATTGATCATTTTTGGCGATGTTTTAGGTCATCAAAATCCGCCCCCTACTGATCAGGTTGAACACACACAGTGGCCACAAAGTGTCTCATAAACGAGACACAATTTCGAAATATTTAGATTTTAAACACATTTAATATGGCGGATGTTTTTAACATTTTTTTTTCGTTTTGGATGTTTTGTTCGTGAAACTAAAAGTCCTATAATAAAAAATTTGTGTAAATTAAAATAACTGATGCCAATTCATGATGTCAAACAAATGATCGCTGTTTGCAACGCCTTCACGATTTAAAAATTTTCAGTTCGTGCTGTTAATGTATTTTGCTATATCTGTATATTAATAAAATCAATCGTTATGGAGAAATTCTATTTAATTTTGACGTCATCGGACCTAGTGAACCTCGGATATAGTAAACCAAAAATTTTAGTCCCCAGAAGTTCACTATAACCGGAGTCAACTGTATCAGGTCCACACTAGGAGATCGAGACATTGAATGACGCATCGTACGACTCGATTGGTGGGCGGGAAGAGGTCTAACGATGAGTGACTCGCAATTACTCAAATACTTCAGGGGACAATTTACTTTAGAGGGACGATTTCAGTTACTCGTACAAACTTCCACTACTTATAATTTTCACTGGGAACGGTAGCTCAGAGCATCAACTGATGTCACTGCAGCGCCTCTGACCGGGAGGTCCTAGATTCTAGTCCTAACGGCGGTAGGATTTTCGACACTAGCTTGTCAGCTAGGTCGCATACAGTCTCTGTCTGGAGGAGAATTCTAGCGGCCGGCTGCTCTGATCGGTACTTTTCCGTGGGTTCTACGATCAACACCAGGAGAATACCCCAGCAGCGGGTCGCTAGAATTCTTCTCCAGACAGAGACTGTATGCGACCTAGTTGACAAGCCTAGTCGAAAATCCTACCGCCGCAGAGTGTGTAATTTTGGCAATCTAGGTGAACTTAATTCAGAAACTACAAAAGTATGGATTGTTTAGTGTTCTATCTAACATATCCCCAACAAACGGACCACGGACAACGCGCGATCTGTCCTTCCTCTTCCTTGTCCTATCCTCTCCCTTTACACACACACTTACACTAACATGCACTACACTACCACTCATGCTGGGACACCGGTCGGGAGCTTCGAGCTTCTCCCGGCTGGGGAGGTGCCCCGCTGATGGGAGAGTCCTGGTTTGGGGGAACCTCCGCTAGCCGACGGTAGGTCGGCGGCGGATCTCGCCATCCAGCGGGGTAAGACCATCACCATATCCCGAGGAAAAACATGCACTACACTTACGGGGCTAATAACCTAAGCTGTTGACGCGCTTGGAATCACCAACCAACCAAACCAATAATTTTTCAGTGATCATTCTTAACATTTTACACATCTATTTTCATTGCAGTGAATCATAAATATAATTTAATATATATTTATGATTCACTGCAATGAAAATGGATGTGTAAAATGTATATATAATGTGTGTGTATATGTGTGTGTGTGTGTGTGTGTGTGTGTGTGTGTGTGTGTGTAAACGTATGTAAATACGTTTTATAATTTTTTGTTGATTTAGCGGTGTCAATGTTTGAAAAAAATTGTCAGAGGTTTGTTACCGCAGTTCAGGACAGCTGTAACTAATGGCTGTAAACGTAACTTGTAGCTACGTTTGTAACTTGAGAATGTTTGAGTTTATGAAAAGTAAGACGGGTGTTTGTACCTATGAAGTTTCTGATTGGTTTTAAACAATAAACATCCGGCTTTTTCGTAACTCCAAAAATGTTTGCATTATTGAACAGTATTTAATGTCATCTTGACTGGTATGAATGTGTGTTCGTAAACCATCATCAACGGTCTCTTCTAAAAATAAATAATTGTATTAATTACATCTTGACAAAATTTATTAGTACTATTTCTATGCCAATTAAAATGTATTATAATAATTAAAATCTAATTCGAACTACAATATTACTATTCGAACTAGAATATAATAATTCGAACTAGATTAATTTAATTTGAACTAATATATCATGAAGGCATACGAGTAAAATCCAGGTAAAATGGGGCGCCTCTTTCTTTTCTTCGTTGCCCACATCACGTTCCCGAAGATGAAAGTTCGCCAATCGATTATTTTCGCTTCCTCAACGAAGCCTAATTACTAGATTACATTTTTATGATGCGTGTCGCTTAGTGCCAACTTAATTCTTCACATACCACGGTGCAAGTGCATTATCTAACCTGGAATTTAACCATCGCACATTCGAGGTTACACAAGTAGTTCAACTGAGTGGGTAATTCCAATTAATTTTTTATTGCTCCTGAAATGTCTATTAAAGGTAATTTGGAGTACGTAGGCATAAATTATCACATTATCGTCTCATATGAAATAGATGAAAATTTGAAAAAACTAGTGTGGATGCAGGCCATAAGATACTTTTCCCAACACTAGTAGTGTTAATTATCAACTTATATTTGTTTCAACACATGACATCATTTAAAAATGTAAAATTGGGCGGGAAATTGTATTGAATAGGAAATATGTGGCTTTAATATTGGGGTTGTAGAATTGATTTGAAAATAAATTTGAAATTTAAGAGTTTTTAATGAAGAATGTATCTATACTGTATTTATAAATACACTTTCTTCTATTCCAGTACCTTTTTATTTGTAGCCATTTACCAGAAAAGTTTGAAAATGTTACAGGCGTTTCATGTAAATTTCTCCCAGAAACTAAAATATCTTAACAATTTACAACTAGATTGTTGATAGATCCTGACATATTTACCAATATTGAACTCCAAAGCTTCTAATCAGGCGTGATCATACGTGACACACAAATCCGCCATCCACCCATATCTGGTCCCGTTCCGTTCCGTCCCGTCCCGTTCCGTCCCGTCCCGTCCCGTCCCGTCCCGTCCCGTCCCGTCCCGTCCCGTCCCGTTCCGTTCCGTACTGGATCAGTTAGGTACATACAAGATTCTATTTTTCCTTATTTTAATGATTCAGATTTACTTATTTACTATTTGCCTAGATAATAACTTGTGACATCGTGGGATGTCACGATCCACCCTGGGACGCACTCGGCCCCCCTCAGCTCTAACATGCCAGACACTCTACTCACGGATTAATGATCGTAGCAGTTGTCGCGTCGGATGTCACGATTCAACCTGGGAGGCACTGCGCCACCCCCCAGCTCTAACATGCCAGACACTCTACTCACGGATTTATGATCGTAGCAGTTGTCGCGTCGTGTTTCACGATTCAACCTGGGAGGCACACCGCCACCCAACAGGTTTAACATGGCAGACAATCTACTCACGGATTAATGATCGTAGCAGTTGTCGCGTCGGATGTCACGATTCAACCTGGGAGGCACTCCGCCACCCCCAGCTCTAACATGCCAGACACTCTACTCACGGATTTATGATCGTAGCAGTTGTCGCGTCGGATGTCACGATTCAACCTGGGAGGCACTCCGCCACCCCCCAGCTCTAACATGCCAGACACTCTACTCACGGATTTATGATCGTAGCAGTTGTCGCGTCGTGTTTCACGATTCAACCTGGGAGGCACACCGCCACCCAACAGGTTTAACATGGCAGACAATCTACTCACGGATTAATGATCGTAGCAGTTGTCGCGTCGGATGTCACGATTCAACCTGGGAGCCACTCCGCCACCCAACAGGTCTAACATGCCAGAAACTCTACTCACGGGATTAATGATCGTAGCAGTTGTCGCGTCGGATGTCACGATTCAACCTGGGAGGCACTCCGCCACCCACCAGCTCTAACATGCCAGACACTCTACTCACGGATTTATGATCGTAGCAGTTGTCGCGTCGTGTTTCACGATTCAACCTGGGAGGCACACCGCCACCCAACAGGTTTAACATGGCAGACAATCTACTCACGGATTAATGATCGTAGCAGTTGTCGCGTCGGATGTCACGATTCAACCTGGGAGCCACTCCGCCACCCACCAGCTCTAACATGCCAGACACTCTACTCACGGATTAATGATCGTAGCAGTTGTCGCGTCCTGTTTCACGATTCAACCTGGGAGGCACACCGCCACCCAACAGGTTTAACATGGCAGACAATCTACTCACGGATTAATGATCGTAGCAGTTGTCGCATCGGATGTCACGATTCAACCTGGGAGCCACTCCGCCACCCAACAGGTCTAACATGCCAGAAACTCTACTCACGGGATTAATGATCGTAGCAGTTGTCGCGTCGGATGTCACGATTCAACCTGGGAGGCACTCCGCCACCCCCCAGCTCTAACATGCCAGACACTCTACTCACGGATTTATGATCGTAGCAGTTGTCGCGTCGTGTTTCACGATTCAACCTGGGAGGCACACCGCCACCCAACAGGTTTAACATGGCAGACAATCTACTCACGGATTAATGATCGTAGCAGTTGTCGCGTCGGATGTCACGATTCAACCTGGGAGCCACTCCGCCACCCAACAGGTCTAACATGCCAGAAACTCTACTCACGGGATTAATGATCGTAGCAGTTGTCGCGTCGGATGTCACGATTCAACCTGGGAGGCACTCCGCCACCCCCCAGCTCTAACATGCCAGACACTCTACTCACGGATTTATGATCGTAGCAGTTGTCGCGTCGTGTTTCACGATTCAACCTGGGAGGCACACCGCCACCCAACAGGTTTAACATGGCAGACAATCTACTCACGGATTAATGATCGTAGCAGTTGTCGCGTCGGATGTCACGATTCAACCTGGGAGCCACTCCGCCACCCAACAGGTCTAACATGCCAGAAACTCTACTCACGGGATTAATGATCGTAGCAGTTGTCGCGTCGGATGTCACGATTCAACCTGGGAGGCACTCCGCCACCCCCCAGCTCTAACATGCCAGACACTCTCTACTCACGGATTTATGATCGTAGCAGTTGTCGCGTCGTGTTTCACGATTCAACCTGGGAGGCACACCGCCACCCAACAGGTTTAACATGGCAGACAATCTACTCACGGATTAATGATCGTAGCAGTTGTCGCGTCGGATGTCACGATTCAACCTGGGAGCCACTCCGCCACCCAACAGGTCTAACATGCCAGAAACTCTACTCACGGGATTAATGATCGTAGCAGTTGTCGCGTCGGATGTCACGATTCAACCTGGGAGGCACTCCGCCACCCCCCAGCTCTAACATGCCAGACACTCTACTCACGGATTTATGATCGTAGCAGTTGTCGCGTCGTGTTTCACGATTCAACCTGGGAGGCACACCGCCACCCAACAGGTTTAACATGGCAGACAATCTACTCACGGATTAATGATCGTAGCAGTTGTCACGTCGGATGTCACGATTCAACCTGGGAGCCACTCCGCCACCCAACAGGTCTAACATGCCAGAAACTCTACTCACGGGATTAATGATCGTAGCAGTTGTCGCGTCGGATGTCACGATTCAACCTGGGAGGCACTCCGCCACCCCCCAGCTCTAACATGCCAGACACTCTACTCACGGATTTATGAACGTAGCAGTTGTCGCGTCGTGTTTCACGATTCAACCTGGGAGGCACACCGCCACCCAACAGGTTTAACATGGCAGACAATCTACTCACGGATTAATGATCGTAGCAGTTGTCGCGTCGGATGTCACGATTCAACCTGGGAGCCACTCCGCCACCCAACAGGTCTAACATGCCAGAAACTCTACTCACGGGATTAATGATCGTAGCAGTTGTCGCGTCCGGATGTCGTTTAACCTGAACCACTCCGCCACCAGCAGATTCTAACATGCCGAAACTCTACTCACGGGATTACAATGATCGTAGCAGTTGTAGATGGATTGTGCATTCAACCTGGGACCACTCCGCACCAACAGGGTCTAACATGCCCAAACTCTACTCCTGCGGGATTGTCAGTCGTAGCAGTTGTCGCGTCGGATGTCACGATTCAACCTGGGAGCCACTCCGCCACCCACCAGCTCTAACATGCCAGACACTCTACTCACGGATTAATGATCGTAGCAGTTGTCGCGTCGTATGTCACGATTCAACCTGGGAGGCACTCCGCCACCCCCCAGCTCTAACATGCCAGACACTCTACTCACGGATTAATGATCGTAGCAGTTGTCGCGTCGGATGTCACGATTCAACCTGGGAGGCTCTCCGCCACCCCCCAGCTCTAACATGCCAGACACTCTACTCACGGATTAATGATCGTAGCAGTTGTCGCGTCGGATGTCACGATTCAATCTGGGAGGCACTCCGCCCCCCCCCTCATCTCTAACATGCCAGACACTCTACTCACGGATTAATCGTATCACTGAACAATTGCAAATTACATTTCCTTACTATCGTCCAAATTCTTTTCTAACCTACAAAGTACTCCTTGCACCAGCGACTTTAATCTCGGTAAAACCAGCGTTGCTCCTACAAGAATTAAACCTATTCCCAAAAGATCTGGTCCTTTCCCCATAACTTAGAGAAATAATTATCTCAATTCTCAATCTTTATATTACTTTCCTCTTCCCTTCTATTTCATAAAAATAACAATAATCGTCAATGAGGCACCCAGTGGGGATAAAAATCGTCGCAGTTTCTGTAGCTGTGTGACGAAGAAAAGCTCAAGCAGGCAGATCTTTGTAGTTACGGTGAAGAAAATACGTCATGTTCGCCTCATGTCGCTCTTACCCCCAAGCATGGGAATTTCACTAGACCCAGGCAAGGGGGACACGGGTAGCTGGCCGGCGAAGTCGGACTACCGACCCAATAACGCCAAATACACACACAAATATATATATATATATATATATATATATATATATATATATATATATATATATATAATCGTTAGCACGAGCTCCTTTCACACGAAGTTCGCCGTAACACGAACAAAACTGAGTTCCCGGCAAGCGATTACGATAATACGGATTTTTATAATACTGAGATACACGAATTTTTGATAACACGAACTCCGATTATTTCAGTCCCTTGAAATTCGTGTTAATGAGCACTCACCTGTAAAGGGAAAATCCCACTGATCTGGTTAAAAAATTTAAAAAACGGGGTTAACGTCCGTAGCACAGTTGTCCGACCTTAACGACCGTTCTTGCGCCCGGAAGCAAAACAATCAATCATCGGTGCAGCATAGTCCCCAGTTCCGAGCTCCTCAGCCGTCTAGATTTCTGCTGCTTAATAAGCCATATTGGAGTTCGTCAATTTCGATGTCCCATTTGACAAATCGATATTGTTACACATAAAATCCGCTATAAATAACTAACCCGTGGACGTTCAGCCTAGATCTCTCCACATGAGATGATACGTAAACATGAGATACTTAGGGGAGCATAACCCGCAAACCTACATGCAGGCCGGTGCGGAATGTCACGTTCCAGCTGGAAAGGTACACCGCCACCTCCGGTTCTGACATGCACTACACTTTTGGGAGATAGTAATAGGCCTACTTGGGCAATCTCTCATTGTTCGTTCTTTGTAAATGGTCTATCCAGTTTTTTTCTGTATGAATTTATCTTCTCTTGTAACCTGGTAATTCACAAATCTTTTCTTATATCCTCATTTCCGACATAGTTCCTTATATGTGCAACCCATCACATTCCTCAAGAATCGCATTTATTTTGCGTTAATTCTCCTGTTTTCCCTAGATGTAGTTACCCATGTTTTGCATCCATACAGGTACGGCCATTCTTTTACAAAGCTTGAGTTTGGTTTCTTTCCGTGCTTTCTTTCCCTATGTTGTTTTGATAATGTCGCAGGTAGCCTGAAATTTCGATTTTTTTGTTGCATATCAATGTCATTGCGTTACATCCTCAATATTAGATGTTGGATACTTGTTTAATAGTGATGTGTGATAGTGATAGTGATGTTGCGTTAACTCTTCTGTTTTCCCTACATGTACTTACCTATGTTTTGGATCCACGTCATACGCAGTTTTAACTGTTTTTTGACGTAAAATAAATAAATAAATAAATAAACATACAGACGAGTAGGTACGAACATTGTTTTACAAAGCTTGAATTTGGTTTCTTTTCGTGCTTCCATTCCCTATGTACTTTTGATAGTGTCACAGGTAGCCTCAAATTTAGATTTTTTTTTTTTTTTTTTGCATATCAATGTCATTACATTACATCCTCAATACTGGATCTTGGATACTTGTTCGATAGTGATGTGTGATAGTGATGTGGTGTTAATTCTCCGGTTTTCCCTACATGTAGTTACCCATGTTTTGGATCCATACAGGCGAGTAGGTACGGACATTGTTTTACAAAGCTTGAATTTGGTTTCTTTTCGTGCTTCCGTTCCCTATGTTCTTTTGATAGTGTCACAGGTAGCCTGAAATTTAGATTTTTTTGTTACATATCAATGTCATTAAGAGAAGTTACGTTACATCCTAAATGTTGATGTTGGATACTTGTTCGATAGTGATGTGTGATAGTGATGTGGTGTTAATTCTCCGGTTTTCCCTACATGTAGTTACCCATGTTTTGGATCCATACAGACGAGTAGGTACGGACATTGTTTTACAAAGCTTGAATGTGGTTTCTTTTCGTGATTCATTTCCCTATGTTCTTTTGATAGTGTCGCAGGTAGCCTGAAATTTTGATTTTTTTGTTACATATCAATGTCATTACGTTACATCCTAAATACTGGATCTTGGATACTTGTTCAATAGTGATGTTTGATAGTGATAGTGATGTTGCGTTAATTTTCCTGTTTTCCCTACATGTAGTTACCCATGTTTTGGGTCCATACAGGCGAGTAGGTACGGACATTATTTTACAAAGCTTGAATTTGGTTTCTTTTCGTGCTTCCGTTCCCTATGTGCTTTTGATAGTGTCACAGGTAGCCTCAAATTTAGATTTTTTTTTCATATCAATGTTATTACCTTACATCCTCAATATTGGATGTTGGAAACTTCTTCGATTGTGATGTTTGATAGTGATAGTGATGTTGCGTTAATTCTCCTGTTTTCCCTACATGTAGTTACCCAAGTTTTGGGCCCATACAGGTGAGTAGGTACGGCCATTGTTTTACAAAGCTTGAATTGGGTTTCTTTTCGTGCTTCCATTCCCTATGTTCTTTTGATAGTGTCGCAGGTAGCCTGAAATTTAGATTTTTTTGTTGCATATCAACGTTACATCCTAAATACTGGATCTTGGATACTTGTTCGATAGTGATGTTTGATAGTGATACTGATGTTGCGTTAACT
>BLKR01009349.1:94257-127219 GCA_011170035.1 Teleogryllus occipitalis
ATCTTTAACGAGACTTTTGGAGAATCTTTAACGAGACTTTTGGAGAATCTTTAACGAGACTTTTGGAGAATCTTTAACGAAACTTTTGGAGAATCTTTAACGAGACTTTTGGAGAATCCTTAACGAGACTTTTGGAGAATCCTTAACGAGACTTTTGGAGAATCCTTAACGAGACTTTTGGAGAATCCTTAACGAGACTTTTGGAGAATCCTTAACGAGACTTTTGGAGAATCCTTAACGAGACTTTTGAAATATCCTTAACGAGACTTTTGGAGAATCCGTAACGAGACTTTTGGAGAATCTTTAACGAGACTTTTGAAATATCCTTAACGAGACTTTTGGAGAATCCTTAACGAGACTTTTGGAGAATCCTTAACGAGACTTTTGGAGAATCCTTAACGAGACTTTTGGAGAATCCTTAACGAGACTTTTGGAGAATCCTTAACGAGACTTTTGGAGAATCTTTAACGAGACTTTTGGAGAATCCTTAACTAGACTTCTGGAGAATCTTTAACGAGACCTTTGGAGAATTCTTAACGAAACTTTGGAGAATCTTTAACGAGATGTTTGGAGAATCCTTAACAATACTTTTGTAAAATCGTTATCTTAACTTCTTCAAATCCTTAACTTTTGGGAAATCGTTATCCTTTTGGTAGCTTTACCTAACAGTGTTTGCTTCCTTCTCATTTTATGTATCCCTGAGGATGAAAATTCATTTTCCGAAACGTTGGAAAACAACCGTGCTTTAAATTCTTTTTTCTCCCAACTGACCAAGCCCCGTTAACCTGACTTCAATCAATTACTTTCCTGATAGAGTTTACAAAGCCACTTTACAAAACTGTTTGGATAATATGTGGTACAGATGTATACAACAATACAAAAGAAACATAAGGAAGATGTCCCCACAGGGCTCCTCAATGGGAAATCAGAGTGGAACCCTTAGGAGTTTTAGCTGTTGATTTGTGAAATGAGTGGGATAGAGGGAATGATGTGGATATAGAATAGGAGTTACGGGAGGCGGAAAGAATATATGTAGTTTGCGCGGAAATCCAGTACGGAGGAGAAGAAAAAGAAGTAATCTCTTACAATTAGAGAAGCAAGATTGCTGTGGACATCGTAATGGAACCATATTTATTTTGTTGTTACATCAAACGTGTATCGTGCACTATTTTATCTAAGGACAGTTTCAGGATCAATTGTTTCTTGGGAAAGTATCAAGCTTTTAAAAAGGGTTTGGATAATGTTTGTAATAAATGTTCGTATTTCCTGTGTGTATCAAACATTATGGATATCATAATAGAGTTCGACTTGTGTTACATTCCAGAATAAATTTTTGTTTAATTTTTGCGAAATCATCAACCGTTATAAAAACCAATTACCGTAGTTCCGTACCAACCGTAGTTCTGTTTAAAACTGCATATACTATTAAAAACATTTAATATTTAGAATAAATCTTTACAGATGTTTAAAAATTATCTTTATTTCCTCTTATATTAAAAAAAAAGTGTTTCTACGTATCGATAAGATCACGTGTTTCATTGTGATCCCCATAATATAGCACCCGAGTGACTGCGTTATTCAGATGTCACCGCACCATCGCAAATAGTAGTAGTTCATGAAACCAAACCGAAATGGGATTGTTTTTTGGACATGATTGGTAAATGACTGAGTCTAAAAACACGTGTGTTTCGGGCGAAGTTTACATTTTTTTACGGTACATTTTTACTTCTTTTTCTCTTCCTCCGCAATGCGAGTGCCGCATGTGTCCCCAATGATGCCGCGTTGTGACTTTGGTAACACTCAAGATCGATTTATTTGGTCGAGAAAGGTGCGGATACATCTGGATTAAACCCACATCTAGTACGTGTTCTCAGGGAAAGGGCATGTCTAGATCTCACCTGAATACGTGAGCACGGGACAGTGTTGTGACAACGTGCGTCTTAGTTCCTTCAACTGTTTGGTTGCTAAACGTCTTTCAATCTGGACTAGTATGATGCGAATGTATGCAAATACGTACAACTTGCTGTTCTAGTTCTAAAATTAGAATCAAAATTTACAAATGATGAAAATGTAGGTCCAAAGTACCCATGCATGTGCGGCTTTGCAAAGGATCTTTGGTATTTTGAGGAGCAAAAAATATCTTTTCATCTGACCTAGTCCGATGGGAACGTGGGCGTACACATTCAATGAATTCGCTCTCTGGAAGTCGAATCAGTAGAATTCGAATTGCTCTAATTCGGATAATGCCGGCTGAGTTCATACTAGAGCCATCATTGCCGCTGATTCTGTAGCGATTCCGGAGGTCCTGGGGTTCGATTCCCGACGGTGGCGGCTTGTTTCATTTAGCATGTTTTCCAATAACCAGTTTTTATTTTGTTTCTTCTTCTTCATGTATCACCACAATTCTTCTTCTAATCACGTGTGGGAGGGTTAGGATTAAACATTTTAGTTTATACATAATACCTTTTCTAACCACCATCTCTTCTTAAACAATCACCGATCTATTACATCTAATTACGCAGGTCTTGGACTATCACGACTAAAATTTGAGTTTGTTATTGTCTGTTTCTTGTTATTTTTCGGTCCGTATTTTATTTACAACTGAGCTGGTTCAATACGGTGAAAATTCTTAGAGAATCCCCACTCTATAAACCCTAACTAATGGGCCACAAACCACACGGGATCCTTACTCCTCCTTTTTGTATTATGTTCCTTTACATACATACATACATACATACCCACAACTCTACTACCAAATATGTCGCGAGACCAGTCGGAAGCTTAGAGCTTCTCCCGATTGGGACGGTACCCCCACTGGCTGGAGATAGTTAGAGAGGGAAATCCCTCACAATACGACGTGTAGTTTGGCGTTAGATCTCACCATCCGGTGGGGGAGCACACCGCAATGTACAGGAAGAAAATACTCACTTCACTGGCGGGACTAAAGACCATAGAAGTTGACGCTCCCGGAAACACGAAGTAATCAGTCAATCAAACTACCGGGAATCGGTGTTACGAGTATAATTTACTCTCCAAGTCTGTGATTTTAACTCGAGTACTAAATTTAACATATTTTTAAACTTTTCCTGGTTCCACAAACTGCAAGACCCTTAGCTTTTGAAAAAGATTCCAAGTTTAGGATCAAAACATGTCATTTGGGGTTGAATAACAAGGCTTGTTGAAAAGAAAGTCAACATAACCTATCATTTCTATTTTAAAATCTCCATGCTAGTCACTTTTTGCATTTTCCAACTCGATGGTTACTCGTGTTCCAACTCTACAGTCTCTAGTTTCACAACTTGATAACTTGGTTTCATTTGTTTATAATATTTCTGGTATCTCTTCTCCTTTCCTATGTTGACGAGTTCTTTGTCTTCTACACGTTTATTCCTCTGTTTCTTTACTTCTCGTTGGTTTGCTTTTTTTTTTCTCGCCGGTGAATCGTTTCATATACATAATTTTATGCTTCTCTTAGTGATTTTTTTACCAAATATTTTATGCTCTTATTCGAAATTTTTCTAGTGAAATAATGGAATCTGGCTTAATGAAAGATGTAAACGGTCTACCTTATCGTCTGGTTTCTTATGATGCGGAATGATAACAACTAAAACAGCATGCCATGTTGAAATATGGAAATCACATGGTTAGCATTTGCTTATTATTTGAACATTGTTTTCTAAACTACAGATACTACAGGAACAGCTTCTCTAGTATATAATGCCAGATCTCAAGCGGACATATACATTCTCAGAATACAGATTGGGAATAAGGACTGGTGAAAGAATGATTTCATGCAATGGTTGGTTCATTGTTGGGGGATACTGCACCAGAGTTCGCTCAAAATTGATCACAGGAAACCATGGAACTGGCTGATGACATCTTTTACTTCTCGTTTTTAAGGCGATAAATAAATCGTGTGTGCAGATGAGCAGATTCAAAGAGATTAAAGTAAACATTGCATTGCTTAAACTAGCGTCGATTACACTAAACTGCACATGTTCTTGTTCCCTTCTGTAATTTTCTTCATAAATGATCCATAATGCAGAGTCTAGCTTTCCACTTCAAACAAGTTGAGTCAGAACCACCTTTCAAATTGCACTTTCAATATTTCTTCTTTTTCCAATCTTTTTTCTTTAAGGTAATTACGGGTTGTAATACTAGGTATTTAGTTCGCTAAGCACACGTATTTCCGAAGTAACAGGTTATTTGAATTTCAAATTTCACAAGGTAACAATATTTGATTCTTTCGAATAATATGAGTACGCCAAAGATGCTTCATTTCGATGTTTCATGTGGAAAAAGTACTTGGAAAGATGTTTAGGTAAAAATGCAATTTATTTTTGCTTTTCAATAGTCATTGCAACTATTATTATGCTTTGTTAATCTGTGAAATTGATTTTTTAGACCTCTCATAAAAATGAGGTGTAAAAGAGATTTAATTTGATTAATTCCACAATGCCAATTCTTCATTTCTTTTTAAACTCGTCAATCAATCGTTCATGATTTGCATTTAACGGTCTTCATTTACAATAAGATGTATGCCAGATATTGATATTGTTAACATAACGAACCTTAAAATTGTATATTACATATTTTCTGAAACCTATTAATGTCTGAGTACAATATTACATTATTTGTAAGGAAGTGCATTATAACATGGAATTGCATTATTACATTATTTGTATTCATCAGTTGTCACCCTGAACTTATTCAGAACGTTTATTCAATTATTTACTTTCTACATAGGAATCTAAATACGGCTATTCGATTGAGGAAGTAGATTTTACATAATAAATCTTTTAATTATTCTACCTGTTTAAATGAGAAGCATGTGAGATAACAAAAGCACATATTTCTTCTCTCGTTTCGTTTCCCTATCTCATCACGCGATCACTCAATGAACATCTATTCCGGCGTTAATTGCGGGAAATCTCTAAAATATTTGATCAGCTTATCTCGTTTTCTGCCATTTTCTCCCACGCCGGTAGAAAACAGCAATTGCTGTCTGTCCTCACGGGTGAATGACTGCACGGCAAAGTCAGCTGCCAAATGAGATTGTTTTCTCCTTGACTGTAAATCTGCTAACATGGACTTCTTGCGCGTGGTAGAAGGTTGTTACATCAGTGTATTCTTTTATGATAATGCCACCTCAATCATGAGTTTTTTTCGGGGAGGGGGGCTTTTTACGACTTTCTACATTCCCAAGGGGTGTATTTGGAGCTTCCTGAATACAATATTTCGAACTCTTTAGATCCGGGGCGCAATAAATGGAGGTTCTCACCTCAACAAAATGGAGAGAAAACCTAGGGTCTCCTATTTGCATTTGAACCCTTCAGTATTACGACCGAGGCGGTGGGTCAGTACGGCCTTTAGACTTTTTGGAAAACCAGAGAGACTGATAATTTCCTGTTTCCGGGCGCGTCAACTAGTGTGGTCATTATTCCCGTAAGTGTATTGCATGTTTCAGTCACGGGATATGACGATGTTCTTTCTTTGCACTGGGTGGTGAGATCTGCCGACCTATACGGCTTGCGGTGTTTTCCCATCCAGGTATCTCCCACCAGCGGGACATCTCCCCATCCTGGACAAGCTCTAATCTTCGACCGGTCTCCCGTTACGTGTGGTAGTCCATATTAGTATGTGTGTGTGTAAGTAAGAGGTGAGGATAGAACAACGAAGAGGAAGGACAGATCGCGCGCAGTCCGTTGCCCGTTTGTTAGGGTACTGCTCCGGCATTCACCTGGTGTTGATCGGAGAAACCACGGAAAACTACGGATCAGAGAAGTCAGCTGCTAGGTTTGTCCTCCAAAACGGTGGCTAAAATTCACGATACCTCAAGTCCGGAGTGCTCGCCGTAATATCCACCTTAATTATGTCAATTCACTCCTTTATGTTTTCGGATAATTTTTTGTATGTAGAAAAAATATTTTGTTTTGGTTTGTTTCGGAATCGTCAAGAAAATGATATGAACAGATTCTTAGCAAAATGGCATAGGAAACATTTGTTCGTCGTTTGGAGGTGAATAAGTAGTGTGTGGTTTTTAAAGACATGATTCATTCTGAATATGGGTCGTTGGGATCTCGATTCACGCTAACTACGCTTAATCGCCGGATCAACTAGATCTTAGCCGTCCGTGCTGTTTCCACCCCCTAAAGCTTTCTCTTTGATCTTTATGTTCCTGTGGCTCTCTAGAAAGCGAGTCGGATGAATTGTGAAGAACACGTCTGTCTAGGATTCTGCTCCGGTCAAGGAACCTTGCGCGGATGGTCGGAGGTTCGATAACCGTTTCTTGCGATTTCGAACGTTTGCGAACGGAAATCGAGAGACGGCGGGAACTAACGCGTTAAGGCTGGTTTTTCGCGTCTCGGCAACGCGCCAAACTCCCGTTGGCAGACGCTTCATTTTCCTGTTTGGAGTCATGACATGAAACTTAAAATATGCATTGCGTGCTTGAAGCAAAGTATGCATACGCATTATTCAGAATGATCCTTAAGACAGTGTCATTCGTAAATATAAAAAGTTATAATATACAAAAGAGGAACAATGACAAGGGAAACAAATTATTTTAAAGATGTATCTCCGACATTTCATTGCACGAAAGAGCCTTTTCTGACGCAGGTACTAATGCACGAGTTATCAATGATCGGAACAATTTCTCTGGAATTGTCGATTTCCTTCTCGTGAACTGCTAGGAATATTTATATTATTGTCATCTCATAATTTTAACATTGTGAACTTACTAAGTTAATTTTCATATCCTTAGTAGAAATCGCTAGAATTTTTCATTATTGATCAATTACTTACGAGCGATTTGGTAATAAAATTGTCTCCTCGATATATGACAATCGCTTTTTATTTTTTATTGTAGAATTAGATTATTTCTCCCAGTTCCTGCTCTAATTAGTGAGTTGAGTATACATCATAACATTTCAGAACACTTAAATGCAATTGAACGACGTTTGTGTTAATATCGATCAAGAGATAATCTCATTATTTTAAACTACGTTAAGTTAATCCATATGTAGGTCACTTCCAATACCTTCTCATTTTAATATTTTTCTTTTTGTCCATTTACAATTTTACTATGATTTCAATTCAAATCAACTAGAGACTTACTCTAAGAGGTTGATATGGTGTAAGAGGTCTATGTGGTTCAATACTTTAAACTTCAACACATACTTCAACAATTTAAAACGTGATATTTTCATCGTTTCTCCAAAGACCATTTCCATCCATTCAATCAGTCAGTCCATTATGATGATCAGCGCAGTTCTAAGAATGGTAAGGAATATGGAAGGAATAATCACATGCCATCAGTAATCCATTGATACAGTTATTGTTCCGGGAACGTCTTGGAACTGATCAGCTCAGATCAGCTTCAAGGAAATCACAAGGCTTTCTCTAGAAAATCGTATTATTTTTGGGACAATAGCGTCGCCTTGTTGAGTGATGGGAGTTGTCAAATTGATCATACGCCTCTGTTGACGAGATCGATTGACGATATACATTTGGGTGCACGTGTGCGCGTATTGATTCTGAGAACCCACTATTACCAGTCCCGTAAACGTTATGTACCGAGAGACTGAGGTGGCCTTCTCTCGCTGGAACGTGTGAAATGGCGCTGACTTATATAGGTCGGCTTGAGAGGTTTTCCCTTCAAGTATCTCCCCTGGCAGTTCACCATTGTGATAGTGTAGCGTAGGTGTAAGGGATGAGAATAGGAAAAGGAAGAGGAAGGAAAGATCGCGCGCGGTCTGTGGCCCGTTTGTTAGGGTACTGCTCCGGCATTCGCCTGGTGTTGATCGGAGAAACCACGGAAAACTACTGATCAGAGCAGCCGGCCGCTGGAGTTCTCCAGACAGCAGCTGAACCCGACCCTGCTAGTGCCAAATATTCTTCCACAGTCGGGACTCAAGTCCTGGGCCCTCCCGGTCAGAGGCATTGCTGTGACTTCAGTTAATTGAAATGAGTGAAGGCGTTGTCATTGTCAACAATATTATTTATTTCAATAATAACAGCTTTCGATGGCTTAGCCATCATCATCAGTTTTCTGCTGTCTGGAAGTGACAAAAACGACTACAAAACTGATGATGATGATGGCTAAGCCATCGAAAGCTGCTATTACTGAAATAAATAATATTGTTGACAATGACAACGCCTTCAATCATTTCAATTATGTACATACAATTATACAACTAAACCAGTAGACTTCAGTTAAGCCGTTGGTGAATGACCAGCGGGTGTTAGGCGGAAGGAAGCGGCCGGGCGGAGGCGTGGGCGGGCGGGGGCGGGCGGGGGCGTGGCGGGCGCGCGGAAGCGAGTCGGCGCTCTCCCGGGCGGGCGGGGAGCGTGGGCGGACACGCTCCGTCGCCCGCGCTCCACGCACGCACGCACGCTCGCCGCTCTCGCCCGCGCCACCCCGCACAGTGGGGCGAGGAAGGGTAGAAATTGGCAAAAAGTTGTGTTTTTTTTTTGTTATTTAAGGTCACATTAACATCTAGGTCATTAGCGACCACCATTGGAGTTAACAGTACGGTAATTATGAAGATGAAACGATACGGTGATGATAAGGGGTGAAAGGACGAGCACAAATGCAACCCCGCCCGAGGCGGGACTCGAACCCGCGACCCTTCGATCTAAGACCGTTACGACACTACTGCCTTAGCAATCGACGGGGAAAAGTATTTTTATAGCGTTTTTTGGAATTCTTGGGAATAAAAACACATTCAACTATTAAGCTTTAATTATTTACACAATTAAGCTTCAAATATTTATTTATATAACCTCAAAATCAGAACTTTTATTATATGACTTTTCTCCAATAAAGTGAATTTGTACTTGAAGACGTTAACATTTGTGTAACTTCTACATCCAATGCCTCGGTGATCATTTGTCTCTATTTCATTTGTGAAATCAGTGGGTTAGAAGCAATTACCAGCCTGCGAAGCACTTCCTTTTCTTCTTCCAAGTGGCACTTTTTCTTCCATTTTTTTCTTCTCTTTTCAGTGTGTTTAATAACACCGTACATATCCCTCCTTGTTAACAGAGAGCTTTCAGCCCCAGATCATGAAGGAAAAAAGAAAAAACGAATATTGTAGGTAGAAAGGATAAAAAACAAAATGTGTATCATCATAAACAAAGTACCTTAAGGCAAAATGGGGCAAACATGGGCAAAGTTTGATTGATGTTTTGAAAACTAGATAAATTCCAAAATCAGATTCAATTAATACCATAGCCCGGAAATGCTCGGAGGGGAACCAAAAGGAAATATGAAAAACCAGATTTAAAAATTTCATTCCATTTTTACACGTGAAGTGTCTACTTGGAATTACAGATTTATTATTCAAGGAATACGTCTTTTTGGAAATTCATCTTGATAGTACATATCTCCAAGTATCGTATCCATAGCACGTACGATTATGCTAGTCGAGAGAGGAAAAAAATATTTGCATTGAAAAACACACCTCTCTTCTCACTGCGAGAGCGAAGAAGTACGCTTCGCATCACTTGTTCAAGTTCAAACTTGCACTGAATGGAGAGGCGTTATTCCCCCTTCCTTTCCTGATCGGGGAATGATGAAGGAGACATTTTGCTACCCCTTTCATGTGAAATGGAGCTTCTGAAGCATATTTTGATTTTGGACTTTTGGCCAACTTTCCCCTCCTCTGGCCCCACTGTGCGCAGTCCGCCGCCCAGAACGGGATCGCGCCGCTGGCTGCCGATGTCCGGTGATTAATGACTCGCAGCTTGCACAAACAGGCTTTGCTTTGTCGCCGGCTACATCGGAACGTTGCCGCCGGTCGTCGCGGTTGAGTTCATTAGTTTTGGTGAGGTTTCTTTACATCTGGGGTTCATCTACATCTTAACTTTAATTTATTTACATGTTGGAATTGATAGCGTAACTCTATGTATCTAGAACCAATTCATATCTCGAACACCTTCGTAATTCCAATAAATTAATAACTTAAATAACGTCATACTTAAAGACCTCCACCACTTGAAGGGCTGCTTTCCTTCAATGCCTTCACACATGAAATATCTTCATATTCGGAATACTTCCGTATTTCGAATTTCTACGTATGTCGTCTAAGATCATCAAGAACTGCATATTATTTTTCGTATTTTATGATTCTAATTTTGTTGTTTTTTATTCCGTTTATGCACTTATAATTAAATAGTGATCAATATGCTTACAGTCTTGATTCATCCAGTCCTTCCTTATAATATTAATTCTGAATAACTTTCTATGCTTTATATTTTCGTCATTTTGCCTTGACTAACCTAGGAGAAATCGTTAGCGATGTTTAATATTTTGAGTCTCATTAATACTTACACACTCCTTACTTTAACACTCCTTCTAGTTAATGAAGTACTACTACGAGTTTCTTTATTACTACTTGAAATTTCTTCAGTCATACTTACAGTTTTTTTATTATTTCGTCTACGGTGCTAGTGCAACTAATTCACGAGAGAACCAAGACGAACATTTCTTGTGACCCCAGAAACATGACTGTCCGGAAGTGACCAAGTCCTAGGCATAGTTGCCAACGCTACGACCTTCTTCAGGGCGAAATGTAGTTCGCCCGGAAGGGAAGGTCGCAGTTTGGTGGCGCAAAAGCTGGCAACTGTGCTTAGGACGCGGTGTCTCCCAGAGAGCCAAGCTTCTTAATTTCGGACGTGGCAGCTTCCGCTTTCTTCTTGTGACCTCACCGCCACATTCACCCGTACACCTGGCCACCGTCTTCCTGCGGGTGATGGTTAATACTTAAACTCGTTTTAATACTTCGCGTTTCTTCAATACTTAGAGTTGCTTTAACCACTTTCTTTAGTACTACGAGGAGTTTCTTTAATACTACTTCAATTTCCTTCAATCCTTCTTAGAGTTTCTTAATTATTTCGAGGCTTTGGTGCGAGTGCAACTAACCCACGTGAAAGCCAAGACGGAAATTATTGCGAAGTCAGGAACTTGGCTGTTCGGGAGACGCCGCTTCTTTTTTCCTTAGGCTTAGTTGCCAACGTTTTGGCCGTCATACTGCGACCTTCCTCAGGGCTATATGCGATTTACCCAGAGGAAGGTTGGAATATGAAGGTGTATACCGAATAGCCAAGCTTCTATTGATTCTGGGCGCGGCAGCCTCCACTTTCTTCTTGTGACCTCACGTGAGCCCCTACATCTGGCTGTCGCCCAATAGGTGATGATTAATACTTCGAGTTCCTTTATACTTCAGTTTTATAACGTGACACGTGAAGGCCCGTATTAACGTGACACGTGAAGGTGGTATTATGTTTCTGCATTTCGCGTCTCTCTCAGTCCTGCCGCTAGATGTAGCATGATCGCGACCGTATCAAGTACTGCTTGGGCCTCCGGTTTTTATAATACGACATGTGAAGGCCCGGAGACAGAAGAATTCTAGCGGACGGCTGCTCTGATCGGTAGTTTTCCGTGGTTTCTCCGATCTACACCAGGCGAATGCCGGAGCAGTACCCTACCAAACGGGCCACGGACCGCGCGCGATATTTCCTTCCTCATCCTTCTCCTATCCTCTCCCCTTACACACACTTACACTAACATGCACTACACTACCACATATTCCGGGAGACTGGTTGGGAGCTTAGAACTTGTCCCGGCTGTGGCGGTGCCCCGCTGGTGGGAGAGTCCTGGTTAGGGGGAAATCCCAGTAGCCGACGGTAGGTCGGCGCCGGATCTTGCCATCCGGCGGGGGAAGATCACCGCCATCTCCCGAGAAAAAACATGCACTACACTAACGGGACTAATGACCAAAGCAGTTGACTCGACCGGAAACACGAAAAAATCAATGAATCTTTATGACTACTTGAAGTTGCTTAATTCCTACTTAGTTTCTTTTTAATTACGAGTTTATGGTGCGAGTGCAACTAACCCACGAGAGAGCCAAGTCCAAAATGTGTTGTGACCTCACCGCCACGTCTGCCCGTACAGCTGGCCACCGTCTTCCTGTGCGTCGCCGCCGCCGTCGCCTTCCCGGCGCCGGGCGAAGAGGACCACGCCTCCTCCAAGAAACAGGAGAAGCGCGGCGTGCTGGGCCTGGGCCTGGGCCTGCCCAGCTACTCCAGCCTGTCGTTTGCGCACGCGCCCATCGCCCTGCCGGCGCCGGCCATCCACGCCGCGCCCATCGCCCTGCCCGCGCTGCCCGCCATCCACGCCGCCCCCATCGCTCTGCCCGCCCCCGCCATCCACGCCGCCCCCATCGCCCTGCCCGCGCCGGCCATCCACGCGCCCATCGCCCTGCCCGCCATAGGTGAGACACGCAATGCGCCTTCGAAAACGTTAACGATTGAAATTACAAAAGTCAAAAAATGTTCCGTTAAAGTCAATAATTCAAACTACAATAAATGACTTTAATTGAATTTCGATAATTCGAACTTCTATAATTCGAACTTCTATAACTCAAACTTCTATAATTCGAACTTCTATAATTCGAACTTCTATACTTCAAATTTCTATAATTCGAATTTCTATAATTCGAATTTCTATAATTCGAATTTCTATAATTCGAATTTTTATAATTCGAATTTCTATCATTCGAATTTCTATCATTCGAACTTTTGTCATTCGAACCTCTATAAGTCGAACTTCTACATTTCGAGTTCATAATTCGAACGTCTACAATCGAACTTTAATAACTCAAAATTATATAATTCGAATTTTGGTTATTTAAACTTCGATTATTCGAACTTTGATCATTTGAATTTTCGAAATTGGAACTTCGATCATTCGAACATTCGAGTGGTTTTATCGCGATAGTTTTACCTGTTTCGTTTTGGCACTTAAACTTACATAAATGTTCTTGCATTTGTGTTTGGAATTTCCCAAATCCATGTTCTTCAAAGAACTATTACATTTAATACAAACTCGTAGGTATATGAAAAATACATTTTTATTTCTTGTAACGATACGATTGTAATTGCAAGTCATGCTAAAGAAAACAAAAGTTTACGAAAATAATAGTTTGTTTATCTAAATAGTGTTTTATGTGAAAACCTCAGAACGTATTTCATAATTTTGTTTGCTGCTTGAAGTTCTATTGGTCTCCCTTCTTTAATTTGTACTCTGCCGGAAAAATGTGTTTGGGGTGTTCATAGGGGTAATAAATAATCGTCGGAATGCCTGTTAGTAAAAGGATGTTGAACATGCAAACCACCAACGTTACGTGAAAGCGTATATTTCTCAAGTGGGTCTTCGTGTTTTCCTTAAACCTTACAACCGCATGGGTCACCATGACTAGCAACGAGCGTGTATTGCTAAATTGAACATGTAACTTCGTAATACTCGTAACTTGTACAACCAGTAACTTTTTTAAAAGTAGTATTAATTCCATTTTTTAGACTTTTTAAAACTGTTTTTTTAATTCGGCTAATGACAAATTATGATTTTTATGTATTAATTTAATCTGTTCAAAAAGCCAAATGATATTTATTTTAAGTCATAGATATACGAGTGTGGCGTATAATGTAATGCGTTGTTAAAACAAAATAACGCGAAATTTGAAAAAAAAATGAGTCGTGCTTTCTGAAGCAACGTAATTTCACGTTCTCACATACCACGCGTTCAAATAAAACTCTGACTCCAACAATGAAAACAAAATACTTTCGTCTGACTGCATCAGCAACTACTACCTTAAATTAACGAAGTAGACAATTAAATGATTTGTGTACTTGAATTATATTATGAAATTAATTATGAAATTATTATGAAATTATTATGAAACTATAGTTATTAAGGCGGGCTAAATATAGTGTATGACACACGTGGTAAATATGATTTTACTTTGCTCAAAAGATTGCGCCAATCAGCCTCGTGTCGCATCATTTCCTAGTCGCAAAATAAAATGCCACTTTTACCATTCATATCATAAATAACTGCTATAATACATCCTCCATTTCACTTAACATAAATCAGGCTCATCTCTTACACTTCGTGATGAACCAAAAATGGACGTCGAATAATACCAAACAAAAGAAAACGTAGTTCTTCATGTGGAACTAGCGTGATTTCTGAATGTTTCATATTTGCTAGACGTGCAGGAGTAAATACGGTCAGTTCACATGCAACATCTTCCCACCCTGGCAGCCTGCTCTATTATTTAATCGTAGCGTAAAGTCGTGTTGCCCTCTAGCGGTGCGATCTCAGGCGTGACTCCCGCTCACACTCTCTCGGCCTTCCTTTTGCTTTCTCTGCCTTCCTTTCCCTCTCGTTCGCGCTCCGTGAAACACTTTCGCCTTCCTTCCGCTGCTTCTTCTTAACGATCTCTCCCCGCCATCTCGTATGCTTGAGGTCACCTTCCGGTATTTGAAGTTCTTGCGAAGTCCGCATTAAATAACAGCTTGAATTTTTGTTCCTGGTTCTGGTGGGCGTGACTAATAAGGAGGTTGGAGTGGGTTTTGAGTATCACGGTGCTGATCCGGGTGTTTCTAGAGGGTCGTGAAGGAAAAGGCGATTGAATCTAGGAAAATTAAAAGTTTTAAGACACAGAAGTACATGAAAGCTCTATCTGATCGCAAAATTGGCAGGTCGTTGAACAAATATTTTCCTGTGTTAAAGACGTGTTTAAGCGAGTTTTTTTGAATTTGTAATTACACGACTTATAAAAATCTAAAATGCTCTAAATTTCCCTTTTATGGCTTCAAGTTTTTCCTCCTGATTCTACCGCGTGGAGCCAATGACAATGTTGGGGTTGATTTTTTTAAATTATTATCTTTCTGTTTAACATACATACATGTTTTTCAGGGTTGTGAATAGAAACATACAGAAAGTGTGGTTTATTTCCTAACTGTGGGTACCCTGAATGGGCGCGTTCAATGTTTTTGGTTTATGTTGAAAAATTTTAATTATTTTTTAAAGAAAATTGAAATTACAGAGAATGATCGTTGATATGATTATTCGATGGAGGATACAAATTTTGGTTAAATGCCGTTAAATTTTAAAGTATATCGGTGTTTTAGTCAGGCATTTTTAAAGCAAAAACATCTCCAGGAAAAATAGCCCAATACGACAGTTCTCAAAATGGCCAGTTTGTGGCAGTCTAACAATTTTACAGAATTTTACGCATCGTCGTTAAACTGTCCCAATTTGCTTTAGTGGGTGATTAAAATTATTGAAAAATTACAAAATTTTAGGTAACATTTTTTACACGTATTATATTCGAAAAATAAGATAGCACATAGAAATTAGCAATCAGATCGAAGATCTAAATGTCGTTTACTTTTGGTGTCGGTTGCACTTATTATATTCGTGTAGATTACTCTACTTCCTCATTGTTCTTATTCGTGTGTGGAACGAGATGAGATTTTCCACATTTTTTGGGGATTTTCTCTTCTTTTATCATCTTTTTCGTGGCACGATTGTTTGCCGGTTAGAACTACCCTAGTTTTTCACGAAACCTTTCAAGTATCATCTTTCATTGCATAACGCGGTTTATGTTTTGTGTTGGATTTCGTCTAAAGAAAGGGATCGTAATCTTTTCCTGAGAAACAATCATTGTGGTCAAGTCCTTTCCACCGTTTCAATCAATTGTTTTTCTAAACAGAACGATCTATTTTTACAAAAAGTGTGTGCTCAGATAATCTGAACTGTCTTACTAATAACTACACCATCGTTCAAAATACAATTCGACTTTATTAGTCTTTAAAATCTACGTAAGAAAAATAAATATCTCATAATAATCTTAACAGCCCGTACCTAGTCGTGTATATATTTTCTTAGCTATTGTTTTAAAATTATTATTTATCTAGTCTAGAACATATTATTGGAGGACTCAGACCTGGTCCTATTTATCCGTTTCGAGAAGAAAAGGGTGGATATGATATTTCTTACGATCAGATTTTATCATTCATCCTTTTCTTATAGAAAATACGAGTAGTATTTATTTATCATAATTCCGAATTGTTGTCGTAATAAAAAATACTTCGTGATAGCTTCAGAACTAAAAGTGAAGACAACATTTAGAAATGCCCGTTTCAATTGCAGCAACCTCTTTGAACCAATTAGTTTCCCTCAAAATATTTAACGTTATCAATTACCAAAACCTAGCAAGTCATGCCATCTTCTCCGCAAACTATTGGAATCAATCACGCGATCTAGGTCATCCGTTTTATAGACTTAGTTCTCGACAACGGTGAAACTTTTTTCTTCTTCTGCGAAATCACGAGGATACGAGAACAAGCGAAGAGCGACGTGCGAATCTAGTAAAAGTGTAGCGCATCTTTGATCAATGAGAGTTTCTTCCCAGCCCACGGCGTTTACAAGAGGACTTTCCAGAACCGCAAGAAAGCAGGCGGACCTCTTGCCGGAAGCAAGGTGGAGAAATCCACAGAGAGAATGCTCCGCTTACAGCTTCTTCCGACTGTACTTGGGGTTTCGTAACGTGGCGCGTGTGGGGCTTGTCTTCACGATGGAATATGGCACGGATTTTCGCGTCTTTCTCGGTCGTGTCGCTAGATGTCGCGTGATCTTCAGCCCTGCTTGATACGGTCGCGATCATGCGGCATAATCGAGAATGACGCTAAAACTCGTGCCATCGTGAAGACGAGTCCCTCACGTGCCACGTTACGAAAATCCAAGTATGGAGCAGTGCCACGCGGGACAATTGATTGTTTCCGGGCACGACAAGTGCTACAGTCATTAGTTTGGTTAGTGTAGTGAATGTTTCTTGAGTGTGGATGCGATCTTACTCCCCTGGTAAGATTCAGTGCCGACCCTTACGTTGGCTTTCGGGGTATTTCCTTCTCCAGTTATCTACCAACAGCGGGGCACCGCCCCATCTGAAACAAGCTCTAAGCTCCCGACTGCTCTCCTGTCATATGCGGCAGTGTTGGGCCTGTGTGTTTAAGTAAGAGGTGAGGATAAGACAAGGAAGAGGAAGGAAAGATCGCGCGCGGTCCGTGGCCCGTTTGTTAGGGTGCTGCTCCCGCATTCGCCCGGTATTGATCAGAGAAACCACGGAAAACTACCAATCGGAGCAGCCAGCCGCTAGAATCCTCCTCCAAACATTGGATGAATTCAACCTAGCTATTTAGGTAGAGTCGAAAATCCTACACCGTCGGAACTCGAATCTGGGACTTCCTGGGTCGCAGCAGAGGTAGCAGCAATGCTTGCTCCGAGCTTCACTTCACCGGTTCGCTAGAGGAGATAGCTGAAGATGAAAACCTCCAAGCTGACGATGTAAGTCGGCACCCGATCTAACGTTTCAGGGTTGGATTGATTGATTGATTTTTTCGTGATTCCGGGCGCGTCAACTACTCGGTCATTAGTCCCATTAGTGTAGTGCATGTAATTTTTTCTTGGGAGATGGCGGTGATCTTCCCCCGCTGGATGGCGAGATCCGACGCCGACCTACCGTCGGCTAGTGGGGCTTCCCCCTAACCTGGACTCTCCCACCAGCAGGGCACCATCCCAGCCGCGACAAGCTCTAAGCTCCCGACCGGTCTCCCGAAATATGTGGTAGTGTAGTGCATACTAGTGTAAGTGTGTGTGTGTAAGGGGAGAGGATAGGACAAGGAAGAGGAAGGTCAGATCGCGCGCGGTCCGTGGCCCGTTTGGTAGGGTACTGCTCCGGCATTCGCCTGGTGTTGATCGGAGAAACCACGGAAAACTACCGATCAGAGCAGCCGGCCGCTAGAATTCTCCTCCAGACAGCAGCTGAATTCGACCTAGCTGAAAAGCTAGTGTGGAAAATCCTGCCGCCGTCAGGACTCGAACCTAGGACCTCCCGGTTAGAGGCGCTGCAGTGACATCAGTTGATGCACTGAGCTACCGCTACCGGTTTAAGGGTTGGAGAAACCCAGCCACCTCCCGGGATATATCAGTGCGCTGCACCGATAATCCTAATGACCCAAGTAGTTTTTGCTCCCGGAACAATAAATGCTTACTCACTGAGAGGGCGCTTCGGGTTGGCTCAGTCGGAGTTCAGACAGTAGACTGTCGAGAAGAAACAAACTGCTGCGTCAGGCCGGAAATCGATTGCCGCTTGCGGTTGCGAGAAGCGTCATGCTCGCATTGATACAAAGAGCAGGCTTGCCCTGATCTGGATTCACGGCATCGTGACCGGGAAAAGACTCGACTAGAGGAGGTTTTAATACAGCTCGGGAATTTTATTATCCCAAAGAACTAGAGAATGTTCTAATACGATGAGTAATTATTTGTTACACTGAGACTGGAGGGTTCTAATAAATTGTTCACAATACAAGATCGTATTGTATTCTAATACGCTGGGTGAATAGTTATTTCGTAATTCGAAGTTTAGAGGTTAGTCTTCTAATACGGAGAAGTAAATTTTTATGATTTAAAGATTAGATGGTGTTACAGGGGGCAAATTAAAAGTACGGTGGGCTAATGTTTCTTTGGTCAGTACTACACTAGATGCATTGTTGGTCACGAGACTAAAATGAATTGAAACAAACATAAGTTTCGATGAACAATTTCTATTCTGTCGTTTCGATTTTCTCCCTCGTAAGTTCAATCCGTCTATGTTTCACAGAAATCTATGAATCATATCATTTCCAATTATTCTAGAACCTCGAAGATATACGAAGGTCTGGTAGGTTGCAAGAATATTTGAGAAATTTGAACTTCCCCTTCTGCCTCAGTGTCAAATGTGTTCACATTCTTTAATGTTTCCACTAGAAATGCAATGAAGACGACTTTCGCGGAAACGTATTTATGAGAAAAGAAAACTTGTGATTACGTAATTCGCGGAAGTCATGGAAATTTTTAATTGTCATTGCATGTGCAACCGCTGACGGATATGCTCTTTGTTCCTTTACGTACAATAGTATTCGAAAAGAAATATGTCGGTTTATACAATGTCATCAACGTAAAACCCCGCAAATATGCTAATGGTGGTTATGGAATTTCCCCTCAGGGGTAAATCTATTTATTTATTTTTATTTATTTATTTTACGTCAAAAAACAGTTAAAAACTGCGTATGACGTGCTATGGGGAAAAGTGAATTGTGTGCACATTTTCAAAATTCTGTGATCCCTACACTAAGTCATATACTACTTAAATTTTGAAATTTTGAAGGGAGAACAAAAAACTCCCATGTAATAAAATCTATTTTCAAGGATAAACAAGCAATAAATTTTGAATTTTGAAAGGGAGAAAAAAACAAAAAAACTCCCATGTAAAAAAATCTATTTTCAAGGGTAAATAAGCAATAAATTTTGAATTTTGCAAGGGAGAAAAAAACAACAAAAAAAACTCCCATGTAATAATATCTATTTTCAAAGATAAATAAGCAATAAATTTTGGCTCTTATTACTTCCTGCCGCGACAACATGGAAACGATAATTTATTTGAATAATTGTATTTCCCACTGAATTCTAGAAGACGTGCACAGAAAATGAAGTTACATTTATGTCCAGAAGCAAAACAAGGGGCCATCTCAGCATTTGCTCTATTAAATCTATTAACTTAAAGACGAAAACTATAAAGTTTTTTGAAGAAATCAGCAGACGCACATGTAATTCAAAGCAAACATTACATTGATTATATGCCATCGAATTTAACTCGAAAACGGTGGGGCTTAGGCTCTTACATTTGGGCGTTATTTGTAAGAGTTATGTTTCTTAGAGTATCTCTCGTTATCTTCTCTAAAATTGACAACACTTCTGTCTCTATCCTGTAATATCTTTACATTCGAATTGTGCAATATTTCTAGAATTCTCTGTTTCTTCTTCCTGATGAAACCATTCTCATTCTTGTACGTAAAACGTTCTTAAATGACGAATAACATATTGCCTACTCTCAAGGGGAAAAATTAACTTATTTTACTTTTTTCATTGTAAGTTTTCCGCCAAGATATTGTGGCAATTCTTATTGAAGGTTAAAGAACTGATGTCATTAGTGACAATCATATAAAAATTATATTTTAACAAAAGTTATAAAACATTGGAACAAAAACACTACACTAGTTTCAGGGAAATTTTCCTGTCTTCAGTGGTACCCAACGAAGGCCACAAACAAAAAATTAAAAAGAAATAAAATATCAAGGTTTAAATGATAAAATTAATTGATACAATTAGTTTTTAAGTGCTTACCGCAGATAACATGAAAGCAACGGCTGTACGAAAATTGAAGTGTATAAAAGTATGAAGAAATAGCCATATTGTCAACAGTTAAGTCTCAAAAGGTGAAAAGAAAATGAATAGGTTCATAATGCAGCTACTTTTCACACGTCTGTTCATTTAGACACGTTATCTACTTGTTTTAACAATTTTGACATTTTGAAGTTACTTTTTTTTACTCTTTAATTATTTTCAACCCCCCATGCTCTTTGTGTTGTAGCAGCCGCTCCTGCCATCAAAACCATAGCCGCTCCCATTGCCTTGCCCAGCTTGTCTCTGAGCAAGATCTGGTAACCGCCAACAGCCCCTCTGGACACTCACCGCTGACCTACAGACGCCTCCTGCGCTTCATCCGGCCGCCGCAAGCCGCGCCACCGTCGCTCTCTACGCCATCTTGAAACTACCACCGACACTGCAAACATCAAACATATTCGGTTTGCAACAATCACGTGTGCCAAGAACATCTGCGTTGAGATGGAAGTAAAAAATCAAAGTCAACTTGGGAAAATTACGATTAAGTTCGTATCGAATGGTTCTCTTCTGAGATTAATTCATGTTGCCAAATCTTACAAAAGGTCAAAAATGATAATACGTCGTTGAAATATGCAGACGTTGATGATGTTCAACTCAAATGATGTTTTCATCATTTCCTGCTCAGAAAATTCGACAAGACCTTTTTATTTTAACAACTTTAATACTGAAGTTGCCCTCAATCGCATGCACCACGCGTAAAAAGTTTTCCAACACAACGCAACATAAACGCTTTTAAATCAAGGACGGTGTGAAGATCATAACAAATAACCCAAAGCACGGCGGCCTCAGGAGCTAGTCTAAGAAACCCGATGCCAATATTCTTGTCTTTTAATACTCACAAAGAAGAATGCTTATTTGCTCAACTTACATTTTTTTATTCATATTCATTACAAACGCTTCATCATTCTCACCTCATTCTGCCAACATTGGCTGTTGACCTTTCAGAATATTTGCTATTGGCAACATTAACGCTTATAAACCCTCTACCACTGAAACAATGCTCCTGCAACTTCTGTTAGGGAAACTGCCAATGTTTCAAAAATGGATCATACGAGTACAAAAGAAGGTGGATTCATTTTTTCCAGACGCTTATATGCACTGAGCAGTTGTTAAAATTACCAGGATTCGATTCATTTCATTTCATACTCATGCACAAGGTATGGTTCTCCTAAACGTGTTTTTTTACTGCATTCCAAAGGATTTTGAGTGTAAAATACGAAAGAAGTAAATTTTAACTTCTGGAAACCTAATGTCTGTCTGGATTAATACTGTTGTTCTTAGTTTAAAAATTTGGTTGAACTACGCAAACCTCTTAGTTTAATATTCTGAACTCAGGCACCATGTTCTTAACACACAGCATGCTTCATATTCACGGTTCAATGAATACTTTATTGATGTAATTCCATTTTATACATGATCAAGTTTGTTCCAAATGCTGAGATCAGTAATCATTGTTGGATTATCAACAATAGTCAAAGAGAAAATATCACGTCAGATAACTCTAGACAGACTGCAGGAAGGACTAGATGCTCGACTTGTTGGCTGTCCAGACCTTGCCTAATTGGCCTGGTGGGAATGTTATACGCCAACTCCCACGAGATTTGCCTGCGGATGCATTGCTCATTTGGAAACCTACTGAGCATGGAATATAGATGATAGAATCGTTATCAGAGTGATTCTTAAAATCCTCCTTCATTGAGTCGAAGGATTTCGTAAGTTCATTCAAAAGCGCGACTTCATAAGAGTGCAATTCAAAATTCTTTTGTTTTTGGAAGCAATATTTACAAAACTCACAATAGTTTCTTTCATACGCATTATATCGTTTCAAATTCACGTGTAATACTTGTGAAAGAACAAATCACCATGTATTAATACATTTACATTTCCTACTATTTCTCAAGAATGGGAAAACCAACTCGACGATTTATCGTGTACATACTGAGACAATCACTTTTCTCCAAAGCTGAAAAATCAATCTCGAACAATGAATGATCGTACGATCTTACGAACCAGGCACACACAGTAGCAGTCGGTGCCAGCAGCGTGGTGGAGAAGACAAAACAGGAACCGGAAGGAGTTAGGAGATCGTTGGAGAGCTTAGCAGCGGTTCTGTAGTTGCTGAAGTTGCCTCGTTGCCTACTCCACAGGATGTGCTCGAACCTTCGATACCACTCTTGTGGGTGCATGGCAGCTACGTGTGCCCTGGGATGTCAATACACTATTTGCTTAACCCGCTCAGGGCAATGTTTTCTATTGTGTTCATATCCCCTTCTAGTGCTCGCCATTTTTGTGGAATTTCTGTTTACACTCAATGTATCATATATGTAGATTTTGTACTTTCGTATGTTCGTTAATAAATGTGTATATTTTGCTGAAACAATCGTTGTGTTGAAGTGCTACCTTAATCCGTTTTGCTACCATCGTCTCCTGAGTTGTCGTGTACTTGCCTTTGCTTGTAAGGTATTACACCATACAAAAGGGAATTTATTTTATTTCTTTAACGTCTGAAACAGTAAAAAAACTGGATAACACGCAGCATAGAGAGAAATGCAATCTGTACATTAAATTAACTCGTGGCCCGTTTTTTGGGTACTGCTCTAGCATTCGGCTCGTCTTGATCAGAAAAATCACGGAAAACTACCGATCAGAGCAGCCGGCCGCTAGAATTCTCCTCCTGACAGCGACTGAATTCGACCAGGCTGAAAAGCTAGGGTCGAAAGTCCTGACGCCATCGGAACTCGAACCTAGGACCTCCTGGTCAGAGGCGGTGCAGTGACATCAGTTGATGCACTGAGCCACCTCTCCCTACTACGGAGCCACCTCTCCCTACGTGACGTGGCGATCATCTGTGCATAAGAATTTGTCTAAAATAGCAACAAAAAGCGATCATTATCCAATCCTCTGCATTCCCTATAGTAAAAGGGAGGAGTAGGTATTGAGCTCAAGAAAACGTGCACAGATTAAATTTATTTCGCGTACATTTTTACTGGTCGTAGATGGTAAAAATATTAAACAGAAAATAGTTATATATACTAGTTTGAAATGTTATAAATCAATTTATTTTACATTTTGTGAGCACTACCATAAACTAATATTTGTTGCAATTTCATACTTCCAAATGCGATTATTATTATTATATGTTAGATATATCACGAAAGTTCATCAATCAAGTAGTGTAATCAATACAGTGATATAAATATATTTTTAATTTTTCGCTTAGTACTTACGTAGCATGGAGAAAGCATTGTAACGCAGCGGTTAAACGGCCCTTTTTCGATAGAAAAAAAGGTTTTGTGAGGTTATGATAACGAAAATTTGAAAATCTTTGTTTCTTGTTTCAATTTTTCCTCGGATATAGTAAAATATAGTTATAACATGACACAGGTCTCGTTTTCGTTGAACTGTCCCAAATGTCGAAAACTGCCGAAGTTCAATTTTTTCGGCGTCTTCCAACAACTACAACACTGAGAACAGAGATTGTCTTCCTTAATTTATTTATTTATGTCAAAAACAGTTTAAAATGGTGTATGACGTGCTATGGGGAGAAGTGAATTCTGTGCACGTTTTCAAAATTCTGTAATCTCTACACTAAACCATTTACTACTTGAATTTTGAATTTAAAAAATCCTCTCCGATGTAATAAAATCTATATCCAAGGATAAATCAGCAATAAATTTTGGGATCTTATCCATCATGTCCTAATAAAATCTGTTTTTCAAAATTATATCTCAAAATAATATCATGTACCATTTTGTGAAAATATGATTTGATGTAATACAATTTTATATGATCTGATATGAATGAATACATGTATTTTACACGTATTTAAGTACACTTGTTTGTGGTCAAAGAAGGCGACATACCTTTCTAAATCAATTTCGTCTTAATTCCCTCATTCTTTACAGAAAGCCTAAATTATCGGTACTCTAAAGTCGAGAGTGATACCCGCTCATCTAGAACACAATTTCAATAGACAAAACTTTTTTCTTTCTCATCTACTTAATTTCCGACGTTAAAATTCCACTGATGGATTTAAAACGTCGAACGTAGATTATTTCTTTATTTTTTCACGTTATTGAACAACGATTGTTTGGACCTTGAACTGTATCTTAAGTCGGGCTTTTTGACTCTTATTCTTATACACAGCTCATATAGGATCAATTTTCTTTAGCAACAATAATAACATGGAATCTATGACTTCCAGTTATATTCTTCTTCTTCTTCTGCGATTGGAACTACAACCATAGACTTGGTATACATCTTTACTCTATGCTACAACATGCGGCGTCTCTCGCATCCAAGCTTCCATCTTCTTCTATCTTGCCAATCATCATCTTCGATGTGACGATATCTCATTGTCTGTCGCACACCATCATACCACGAGTCTTGGTCTACCTCTCTTTCTGTGCATTGGCACCTGCCACCTCCAAGTTTTTAATGGCCATCTTTCCTCCGGCATTCTTCTAAGATGACCATACCATTTTAACCTTCTCCCTTCTACTACATCCATTATATCCGACATGGCACCCATTTGCTGCTTTATATTTTCATTCCTGATTCTCTCCATTAACGTTACACTACAGCTGCGTCTCCAAAACTCCATTTCCATAGCCTTTAACATTTTCTCATTACTTTCTGAGATCTCCCACAACTCAGCACCATACAGTGATATACTTTCCGCAATTGCTTTATAAATTCTAGTTTTCACTTTATTAGAAATATTTGTATTCCATATTATTGAATGCAATTGCCGAATAGCAGATTTTTCTTGTCGAATGCGATGGTTCGCATTCCAGTTATATGTTAAATGAAATCGAAGATTAATAATTGCAATGTTGAAAACGTCCGTTCGAATGCCTTTGCATGCAGAAGTCCGAGTGATATCCTTTAAATAGTCATGGTAAGGATGTGGATGACTCGCCTCGTATTCTTTCCTCTCTCGAATATACGTGTGTTCTTTTTTTTTTGTGAATTTTCTTTCAAATAAGTGTGTTTATGCGTATCACTGTTCTTTTCGTTTGTACCTTTGTAATAACCTTTAACCTTTGTAATAAAAATAAATTTTTGCTGCGTTTTATTTTATATCTACCCTCACTCTAACATTTTTAAAGTAATCCCTAAAACTTCGTTCATTGCAGATGTCCTGATTGATTTGAATCATTGCGGGATCTTTAGTCTTGGAATTAAAATTGTAATACATCTTTATTTTGCAACAACATTGAAACACTGGTATTAATGTTACATGGGCAAAATATTGCAATACCCGGAATTGTTTCAAGGGAATTTTAGTTACTCAAATGCAATCATTTGTTTAAAAATTCATACATTTATATACAGCCGAATTAAATGCAAAACGTTGCATCTTCAATTACATTTTGGTTCGAGTCAGCGAGTTCTTTGTTTGTTCAAGAAAAGTAATATGGCCAATTTTGAAAATAGTTTATTTAGTTTACTTAACTGACAGACGTCTCGGATCCATTTTTTCAGGCGAATGATGTGTATATAGAACTAATTCTGTCTTTGACATTTATTTGCATTAAATTTGTAAAATAATAATAATAATAATAATAATAATAATAATAATAATAATAATAGCACCAATTATAGTATAAAAAATTGTCTTTGGGTTGAGGCTATGACCATAAGGCCTATTCTTCTGGTTAACCACTTTGATGAATTTATATTTACCAAAATTATAGTTGTATTTAATTTACTTTTACAAAAAATAGTTATACGATGTTTGTGTTCTCATATTTGTAATTTATTTTCGGAGCCTTTTTTGCAGACTATCTTCCACCTGTGGTATGGTAGTCAGACAGTTTATATTCCATGTCTAAGTAACAGTACGCTTGACCACTCCATGTGCAGTTTGTGGTGGACAAAACTGGTTTACTCTAGGTCCCACCGTTTCCCCAGCTTTGCATTACACCACAATGTTACGACTCAAATAACTTAATTTAAGTTCCCATTGCCGTTAGTTCGTCAATGTCATACTATCCCTAGTATCGAACGAGGATTTTATGTTCACCAAAAATACTTGAATGCTCAGAAGGCTTACGTAAACCAAAAGGAAGCGTTGATCTTCTTTCTTTAATAAATTACTAAGAATTGGCACGTTTCTTTCAAACAAAAAATGGTGTTTATTTGTGTTATAACTTGATATAGTTATTAAAGAATATTTTGAGGATTGACAATTAATGATAAGACATATTGACGAACTCAACTCATAACAAAACAAAACAAAACTCAAACAAAAAATGCTATTTATTTGTGTTATAACTTGATATAGTTATTAAAGAATGTTATGAGGATTGATAATTAATGATGAGACATATTGAAGAACTCAACACATTACGTATTCTTTATTTTCTGCTCAGTATACATTGTATGAACTGAAATTAAACATGTGAATAGATAATAAACATTGTTCGTCGCTAAGGTTGAGCAATCTAGATGGCGCTGCCTATTAAAGAAGTATGGATTTATAATAATTTGTATTCGTCTTTTTATAGAGATGAGTCTTCAATACATTCATTTGGAGTTTAGTATCTAGCTCATCAATTTTTGTTTGGGCACTCACTTCTGACATCCAAAATTACACTTTATTTCTAATAACTTTTCACAAGATATTATAAATGCTATTACTGTATCTCTCACAAAATATTTCCTAATCAAGACGGACTAAACGAATTTTAATTGCTTTGCGCACCTTCAGCAACCAAGAAATCTTTTAGAACACGTTAAGACTATTTCAACTATTTAATTAATGGCAAAACGAATATTCTTTGTTGACCGCACAATATATCAAATATAAACATTCATTTGACATAAAAATATCTAATTGTGGAATGAGGCGAAATTAATAATGATTGAAAATCACAATATTTATATAAAAACAAAATGAATTATAAGTTGTTTTTACATTCATTTTAAGATTTTCTTTGTTATTGTTTTTTTTCAGTAAATTGCTTTGTGAAACACACTAATAAAAAAAACGTTTTTAATCGGCAGAGGTCTTCGTGTAAACTTGATAATAGGACAAAATAGGTTTCTTTTAACAACATTCGAGTGGACACACTAAAGATTAGCTCTTTTATTTGTTGATATTGAAAACGAAGGGATTTATTGCATCTTTAAATGACAACCAGTTATTTCCACTAGGCAATTGTTGCAACCATGGAACAGCAGTTCTCAACTGTTTTGTCGGGATTTGATTCCTTCGCAAAATGAATAGAATTTGATATAGTTGGCACTGATCAATCCTTGGCTTACAACCATGGCTATTAATCTCATAATTAAATCCGTAGTTAGTTGGAATTAATGAATATAAGCCTTTTCGAGATATTCGATGAGGTACAGTTGCATGTTATTTGGTCGTAATTATAACATATTTTTATCACAAAACAATCATATGTTGATAAATTGACTCAGCGCAAATTATACTAAATGGCGGGCCGCTTGCGTAAGGGAAATTTCAAAATTTCACCCCCAGATGTCGTTCGAATAGTACGAAATAGCTCTGTGATTTCATAGGGACCCGGTCGAATTTAACATTTTTTTCTTTTAGACATATCCCTCGCGAAAAATCTTCAATGGTCATGTATCTTTAGACCGTAACTAATAATATCCACTACAAAATATATTTATAAATATATGATTTCTTTGAGTTGCTCATACCGCCTTAGGTGCCTTAGGGCATCAATTTATACTACAGTGACTCTGAGAGAGTGTATCCTTGGGATTTAATCCCGTCGGTGGCAACATTATGGACACTAGAGCTAGAGAGCTAGGTCGAATTCAGTCGCTGTCTGGAGATGAATTCTAGCGGCCGGCTGCTCTGATCGGTAGTTCTCCGTGGTTTCTCCGATCAACACCAAGCGAATGACGGAGCAGTACCCCAACAAACGGGTCATCGATCACGCGCGATCTTTCCTTCCTCTTTCTTGACCTGTGGCCCTACTTACACACTCACTTACATGCACTACACTACCATACTACATATGTGGGGAGACGAATTGTTAGCTTAGAGCTTGTCCCGATTGGGGCGGTGCCCTGTTGGTGGGAGATTTCTGATTAGGGGAAACCCTGCAAGCAGTAAGTTGGCGCCGGATCTCGCCATCCAGCTTGGGAAGATCACCACCACCTTTCGAGAGAAAACATGCAATACACTTACGCGACTAAATGCAATAGCAGTTGACGCGCGCGGAATCACTAATCAATCAATCAATCAATCGATCGATCCAGTTTCTCAAACTTAACGATACACTGACGAGGGCGCAGGAAATTATGTTACAGGAACTAGGAATCCTAATACTATCTTCATACATCACAATCATGTCACCATGTTATTACCTACTTCTGGATTCATCTGATGATTAAAGAGCTCTCTCTAGTATCGAGATCTAGTAACTCTTGTTGCGGTCCGTTGAACACTCCATGCCATAATATAAATCAATTTACGGATTACTAAAGCCAAAGGAAACGTTTGTCGTAAATTTAATATCTGAGTTTTTTAACTGCTATTTAATGCTTGGGCAACGGTTCTAATACATAAGTTTGCGTCGTCATTTACATTACTAAACAATTTATTGGCTTAGCTATTTTTATTTCTCAGAAAGTTCCATTAAATATTCTTAACGAATTGGTCAAGTACGTCCAATTCAATTCAATAACATGTCGTTTAAGTGGGTATAATATTGGCTTGTGGGTTGATGTATGTAGGGATTTTTATTTCTCAGAAAGTTCCATTAAATATTCTTAACGAATTGGTCAAGTACGTCCAATTCAATTCAATAACATGTCGTTTAAATGGGTATAATGTTGGCTTGTGGGTTGATGTATGTAGGGATTAAAGGCAAGCACTGCGCAGCACTTTTATTTCTTTTGTTACTGATGAGTAAAATCCACTATCGCGTGCCTTCGTTACTTAACGTAGCATTTAATAAAATAAGGAAGATACTCTGCTCAATCGGCTCCTGTTAATTGTCAAGTAGAAAAAAATGAAGGCAATACAAGTTAGAGTTCCAGACAAAAGTTTTGTCAAAGGTTTGTGACTCGAAATCGTAATACAATTCACTGAAGCTCCTTATTTATGTTTTTCTGTTGTTACTAACACTTTTGGTATATTTTCTTAACAGCTTAATATTTACTCTTTAAAACGTATGTTGTGGCTCCAATGAAAACAATCATTTCATCATATAGATTTTTCGTCTCCTGGCAAAAATTAATTGATCACTACAACACATTAATATGCAATTCCTTTCAATGCACTGAGCAAAAAATGATTTTGGAATATAACTAATGCTTTTCTACAACTAAACATGACTGATATTTGTCATTTTGTTTCAGAAGCTACTTAAAATCAATGTAAATTTCACTCTGAATGAAAAAGTGATTAAAGCTTAGAATTTCATAACTTAAATTCATTAGCTAATTTTACAGATTCATTATGCGAGATTAATGACATTTAACATAAATGGGAGCATTTGTATAACTTAAGGCAGGAAACATGCACTTGACCTATTAAATTTTAGTATACGCCTCGCCCACGAGCGTAGTAGTTCAGGGTTCTGCCTCTAGATTGCGCAGCCCGCGTCTCTTGAAGGATATCTCAGTCGTAGAAATCTTCTTCAATTCATACTTTGCACAATTTGAAATCCATAAAAATATTTAAGAGATTATACGTTTTATGCGAAAATTGGTCAGTGTCAGTCAGTCATACAACTAGTGCTCACAATATACAAGTTTACGAAAGGTTTTTCTGCCTATTAAACTTTAATGAAGAATACTTGGAAACGAAGTGTTAGTAAAAAAAATTCAAAAATACTATCAATAGCAACAAGCATTTTAGATATTTCAAAAGTTAATTTTGAAAGCCTTTTAATACGATGCAAGAGAATTACCAATTATTTTTTAAAAATTTTACCTTAATTATGTTTTCTCCTGCAAGAATCTGGGATGTATGGCATACCGTCATTTAGATTACCTATATCGTAAGTATTGAAAATCACAACATTCCTAGTCACGAGGCTATTCTGAGATGTAAATCATGTATCGTTTAAATCTGTATTGGAAAAATCATACTTCAGATTTAGCCAGATCAATGTGTTCTTCTAAAGTATGATTAAAATAATTAATTTTTAAAGAAACAAGAGCAGAGATACGTGTGACAGTTGGGGATAAGTAAACCGAACATTACTGTATTATTTTACTGTTCAGAAGCGTATGGCAATCTCAGCATAAACTCTCATTGTCGTCGGCGAACAATGAAATTCTCGATCGAGATGACCCTTTTCAAATGAGTAATTACATAATATCAAGTATTTAATTGATTTGATTTGATTTTTTCGTGTTTCCGAGCGCGTCAACTGCTTTGGTCATTAGTTCCGTAAGTGTAGTGCATTTTTTTGTGTGAGAAGGCGGTGATCTTCCCCTGCTGGATAGCGAGATCCGGCGCCGACCTACCTTCGGCCAGTGGGGTTTCCCCCTAACCAGGACTCTCCCACCAGCGGGGCACCGCCCCAGCCGGGACAAGCTCTAAGCTCCCGACCGGTCTCCCGGAATATGTGGTAGTGTACTGCATGTTAGTGTGTGTGCGTAAGGGGAGAGGATAGGACAAGGAAGTGGAAGGAAAGATCGCGTGCGGGCCGTGTCCCGTTTGTTAGGGTTCTGTTCCGGCATTCGCCTGGTGTTGATCGGAGAAACCACGGAAAACTACCGATCAGAGCAGCCGGCCGCTAGAAGTCTCCTCCAGACAGCTACTGAATTCGACCTAGCTGAAAAGCTAGTGTCGAAAATCCTGCCGCCGTGGGGAGTGTAACCTAGGACCTCCCGGTCAGAGGCGCTGTAGTGACATCAGTTGATGCACTGAGCTACCGCTCCCGGTAAATATTCAAAACCAGCTTAGATGAGTCAGGGCGCAACTAATGTCACTGCTTCTGACCGGGCGGTCCTAGGGTTCAAGACCGGGCGGTGGCAAGATTTTCGACATTAGCTTGATAACTAGATCGAATTCACCCGCTATCTGGAGGAGAATACTGGCACCACGGTCACCGGTCACGCGGTCTCCGGACCGCGCGCGATCTTTCCTTCCTCTTCCTTGTCCTACCCTCCCTCCTTACTTACACACACTTACGCATGCACTACATCACCACACATGTTGGGATCGTAGTTCTTGTTCAGACTGTGGTGATACACCGCTGGTAGGAGATACCTGGTTGGGGAATCTCAACAAGCCGACATATACCGAACCGGTTCCGAAACTTCCATTCAAATCACTGCTACCTCACGAGGTGAAAACATGCACTACACTTATAGGACTAATAACACTAGTTGTCGCGCCCGTAAACACCAATTATCAATTATCAATTATCCTATTACCAAAAATCAATTACCCAAATAAAGAGTAAATAATGCGGCTGAATCATTTCAAGCGGAAAAAGCACATCACAGCCTAGTCCTCAGTCAGTACAAGAAACTTTTCTTGTACATGTTTACTGAGAAACGCTTTGTTTGTGTGCAGTCGGATTTCGCTTCCCCCAAAATGTTCAGACGATTGTGCTTAAAGCGAGACAAACTGCTGATAAACTTCCTATTACCAAATACAAAAACGACGAAAAACACAAGTTTGTGAATTGGCAGAATTGGGGGCGAAATTAGGCAATCCCGAATCGTTGTCAGCCCTGTCATTCTACCTGATTATAGTTCATCAGAACCTTGACCCGACAGCCCGTCGTCAGATTAAAAGTGCTAATGACACTAAATAATAATAATAATAATAATAATAATAATAATAATAATAATAATAATAATAATAATAATAATAATAATAATCCGAGTCTATAAAAGCACCTCGAATCTTGTAATGCTCACTAACTACCTAGTGTAAGTAAGCTGCAATTGGGAAAATTCAAAAAACGCCATCAGAAGTGTATGCTTCTCAGGCCAAAACGACAAACAAATCATTAATGGCTAATATTTCAAGGAACCCACTGTGTGGCAAGCAATGACCCCCCCCCCCTGCATTTGCGAACGAAGCAAGTGGGCAGGGTCCAGCGGCAGAGCGATTACGCGAGGGGGCGAGGGGACTCGCCGATGTGGGGCGCCAACGCCCCCGGCAGTGAGCGGTTCTTCCTCCGAGGCGCCCCGCCGACCGCCGACCGGTCGGCCACGCCCCGCTCTCCGCTTTATGTAACTGCGCGACGCTCTTGCTGCCCGAGCGGCGCACGTCGCCTCTTGGGATACTGCAGGGTTGGTTGGTTGGTTGGTTAGTGATTCCGGGCACGTCAAGTACTGGCGGGGGAGTGTTTATTAGTCCCGTAAGTGTAGCGCATGTTGTTTTGTGGAGGTGGCGGTGATCTTCCCCCGTTGGATGGCGAGATCCGGCGCCGACCTACCGTCGGCTAGCGGGGTTTCCCTCTAACCAGGACTCTCCCACCAGCGGGGCACCGCCCCAGCCGGGACAAGCTCTAAGCTCCCGTCCGGTCTTCGGGAATATGTAGTAATGTAACTGTGTGTACGTGTGTAAGGGGAGAGGATAGAACAAGGAAGGGGAAGGACAGATCGCGCGCGGTCCGTGGCCCGTTTGGTAGGGTACTGCTCCGGCATTCGCCAGGTGTTGATCGGAGAAACGACGGAAAACTACCGATCAGAGCAGCCGGCCGCTAGAATTCTCCTCCAGACAGCGACTGAATTCGACCTAGCTGAAGAGCTAGTGTCGAAAATCCTGCCACCGTCAGGACTCGAACCTAGGACCGCCCGGTCAGAGGGGTTGTCGGGGACGAGGGGAGTGGCGTGGAGGATGGAAGTGGTGGTGGAAGTGAGACT